>JAQISU010000110.1:9960000-10222500 GCA_029339505.1 Unio delphinus
GCCGTAGCATAATGTGTCTGCATATCAGCTCTATGCTGTTTGTTCTACTGTTTACTCTGCGATGGGAGATCTGGGTTTGTGCAATTTTGCTGTTGGATTCGCCATATACGCCAATAAATACGATAATGGTTAGAAAGTCTAATTCGTAATACAGCCTGTGTAGGTAGGTCGGTACGTACGTACGTACCTATGTATGCAAACAAAACCATAAAGAATTGCAAACAAAGTTGGAATTTCAAACATGGTTTAAACAAGATGCACACAAAAATTAACAAGACAGACGTCCTACCCAGTTAGCGGGGTTGGACGTAAGTGGGTGCGCATGTGTATAGGACAGTGGTCATGCTAACAACCCAACGGTCTCAAAAAGCACACAATCATGTACCATAATAATCTGTCATATTTGTATACTCTTTTACAAACCAGTAACAACACTTACATAATGCATGCAGACAACACCAAAACGAAATTAGTTGACCGTATAAACATATCAATTTCAAGTATACTTGTTTGCAACATATCGCGATCAATGTAAAAGATAGTTTACTGGGAAAGCTGTAAAAATACTATCAATTAAAGGTATCCGCGGTTAAAGATATAACCCTTCATTTCAAAATATATAAACACACACACACACACACACCAAGAAAGTGATTAGGGCACCAGCCCATCAAAGGCACCACACAAATTCAAAATACTGAATGAATTATACATGACCTTTTCGATCTGCATGTACTATTTTAATTTGCAATGATGGCAACACGTATTTTCTCACATTTAATTTTTTTTTTTATTACTTTCATAGTTATGATGTGGGGTTGGGTCATATTTTAAGTGCTTAAGACCCTTTATTGCCTGAATCCGGCACTATGGCGGCCAGTTAACCTGGTGGAGGAAGAACCTGGGAAACCCCCAGCAAGAACCATCGACCCACGGGAAGATACAAGCAAGCTTTCTCACATACCCATGAGATGGTAGTGATCGGTAATAGCGAGCGCTTTTAAACCACGCGGCCATCAGAAGCACCTTCAAATAAGTGTACATTTAATTTCATTTTTGTATTATTATAAATATGATCACATATAAGGATTAGGCCATTCAGAGATTGTATTCATAGTTTTCAAAATGGGACCCCCAAACAAATTTAAACGGGGACATTTTTATATACTTTAAAATCACACAAATTGACAACTTTTAAAAACAAAAACTTTTTAAAAAATCAGTCAATTTTGTCCCAACATACTTTGACTCTACAATATTCGCAAATCAGAATAGTAAGCGACAGGAATTTACGTAAAGTTCTCACGAGGAATTAATAGCACACCAAATGGGGTAAATTTACTTATTTTGGCATTGGAATGGGGCCAAATTTCGACCTAAAAAATAGGTCCTGAAAATTACTGGGCTATGTTTAGAACGATAGCAGGCGAAACTGATTAAACAAGTGGCAAAGCCAAGATAAATACATGTTGTGTTTCGTCGAATAATCTGTGTTTAATGTAACCGAGATTAATGGGGGGAAAAAACCGATGGGGGGAAAAAACCGATACAGTAACGAATTAAAAGAATAGCGCAGACTAAATTGACGTCCAATGCTGAAAATCAGATCGAGGACAGACGGTACCCATTGTAAAATAATATGAAAAGCCAAATACTTAATAACAAAACAGCAAATAACCAGTCAGCGATTAGATCAAGTCGTCTAAAAATATCCTCTTCCGGTTGACAACAATCGTATGCACTCCTAACCGATATCCCCTCCTCCAGTTCAAGAACTTCAAACAATATACATTACAAACAACTTTTCAAAGCTTACACACATAACAATATTCTTGGGGTAAATTTACATAGTGGTAAGATGTTTATTATCGGATGAATGTATGGGGCAGTGGTATCCTCACGAAAGGGAATTAACTAAGAAAACTGATACTTGTTACCTGCATCACAAAAAAAATACTCAGTTAAAAGTGTCTGTCAATACACACTTACAGTAATTACTGGGCAAATCGTATCAAATTAATTAGGGTAATGGGGTCAATCGAGACGTCCTTTTTTCCATTTAAAACAGTGCAATTGTAATTGGGGGGGGGGGGGGGGGGAAGAGACAAAAACAAGATAATTTAACCCAAAAAGAAACGATCTACATACTCATTGTTTAGCCAATGTTTACAAATATAATAAAATCATGGATCCGGACATCAAACTTTGTATGGGTGTGGGTGTCTATTACAATCGTTGTACTTTGAAGATCTGTGCAGAAATTGTAGATGAAACTTCGCGTCAAGTATGAGTCAGCTGTCGGGAAATATATAATCTCATCGACTTATTGATCTGGATCACTGACTGTTCTTCCTGTGTACTTTGTGTACTGATAAAACACGGCCTGCGTCAAGATGTAACGACAGCGTCGATATTTTAACAAGGGGTGGATTGAACCAGTTATTTAACAAGGGGTATAAACCAATACTTTAACAAGGGGTGGAAATGAACCAATGCGTTAACAACTGGTGGAAATGATCTAATGCTTTAACAACGAGTGGAAATGAGCCAATGCTTTAACAACGGGTGGAATTAATCATGCTTTAACACGGCGTGTAAATGACTCTAGAACTCGAAACACTGGTGCATGAACAAACATTCCTGCTAGAGTTTCCCTAACACGGTTCATACCGCTTTTCCCAACGGAGAGAACCGAGTTTCCCTAACACCCCTTATCCCAACGGAGATAACTGAGTTATTTATAAAAGTAACAAAAGTCAAGACTGAACACAAGACTCGTATACATTCATTTATCGGAGGGAGGGATAGGGTTCTGAACAATTTGAATTACGTAAACGGAAAAGCTCAATAACGACCAATAAAGGTCTCCTGCAAAACGAAAAATGTTCGCCTGTGTAGGCAAGGAACATAACATATATACACAACACGTTATGTATATTCAAGTATGTGTGCATCCCTTTATATACGTCTCTATATGTGTATATGTGTAAGTACATGTACTCGTGTATGGCTATATGTGTGTATATATATATATATATATATATATATATATATATATATATATATATATATATATGTCCGTGTAGATATGCATGTATGTGTGCATGAGAAGATATGCATGTTAACGTAAGTAATTGTTGTTCTGTTGGGTTTTAACGCCATTTCTCAGAAATGATGTACATGGCTGCCAGTGTAACTGGTAGAGACAGAATCTGGAGGGAAAAAAAACTAATAACTACCGACCCACGGGAAGCTATTGACATTTTTTTTTCCACAATGGCCGAGTTCGAGGCTCCAACCCAAGCGGTTTGAGATGAGATAACAGTGCTCGGTCAAGGCGAGCATTTTGATAACTAGGTCACGCGGACCCCTGTTTATAGAAGTATATGTTGAATATTTGTACATGTATCATACTTTTCGATGGCCAATCGACAAACTGCAAATAATGTTCATACAAAAAGTTCCCTCCAACAACCATAGTAATTAAAGTTGCCTTTGATCGCTCACACGTGCCTAATCATGGGCGCCCGCTCCCAACCTCTTTTGGATTATATCCGTAAAATTTTGCTAGCTAACCACTGTTTCCCCCTCCTCCGTTCAGAAAAAAATATCTAAGGTAACCCCTATGCCTAGAAGCCAAATACAACACCGGTGACCAAGAAATTTGGGACAACATAATGCGGTGGTTTCCAATGTTGTTGTTGTATACATTTTAATATAATTGTTTCAAGGTCACCCCCCCCCCCCCCCGTTTTCTTTTCTTCATATTTACGACGAATCAGCATCAGTTGTCATAAAGTATAAGGACTATGTCAGGATGCTTTCTGCCAAACTCTGTTGTCTTTAATTATGACAGGATCGCGATATCTTTCGCTCTCTAGAGGTACTCCGAACAAACGAAATAATTCCCGTGCTCTTCCCGTGACGTCACATAAAGCACATCTCAAGGGTGATACTGAATGGGATTTACATGTTTAAATACGATTTTACATTTCAGAGATGTGTGTTCCCTATCTGTGTACACAATATTTTCTAAGATTTATGTTAATAAACAAGTATGCATACATAATAATTGAATGGTTTTGTTATCGGCAACTACTAACAAAATATAAAAATACATATATTCTTTTAAATCCTACCAGCATCGTGTCTTTTATTTATTTTATATTTTACCATGCAGAAATACATCTCAAACTTGATCATCATTTTGATCAAGGATAGAAGGCGTCATTTAAACGTTTTACTTGTCTCTTTATACGTCTTTCAAAATAACTGACTTTGTTTTATAATCATTAACATTATGAAATATATGAAATTTGTAAAAACGGCGTCTAATCATCTACATCACGAATGTTATGTTATTAAATCAAGTATCCTATATTTTGCAACTGCCTTAGTGCTACGCGAGCTCACAATTGTCAACAATTATTTCACAACCAAGACATGAAACCCCTTGAACAAAATATTCGAGCCGACCGACCTTTTATTTTTAATTGTCGTACCCTGACTTCGTTCTCAGTAGCTGCTGTTGTGGTTCAAGATGACTGCGTCAACAAGAAGCTTTCTTTAGATAATGGGTGTCTGGTCGCAAAGCCAAAATAAGAGGTGTAATATATACAAATGCCCCTGCGGACGCCCATCCCGCGATAGGGTGCACATTTCCCGTGCAAACCACGCTGGCACCTATAAACCGCACGCTACACTTGGCTGCATTTCCCGATAGCAGCAACTCGCGAAATAGTTCTTGAAACCGTTCTTGTATATTTTATCCAAAAGAAAACCTGAGGACATGACACAAAATGGAATGTGCTACAGAATCGTTCTAAGAGACACCTAGCAAAGCTACAGTTTAAATGATTTTCTTTCGTCTCTTAAATTGTATGACGAATGGTTATAATAACTATATCTCATTTTGTTCAGTTTCATCGTTGAAATAAAGTTATTGTCAGTAATAGGTTCCTGTAAATTATTTAACCCACACGTAGCGGGGTAAAAAAAATTATTTAAAAAACCCACAAAACAACATTTCTAACAATTAAAATTAAGCTGCTTCTTTTAACCAGAGAAAACATTTCTAATTCATTATTTTAATATTTTTCATGAATATTTCATTTTAAGTTCGTAGAATACAAAGAATATCTTCAAAAGGTCGCCTCTCGACTACTCATTACGTTCAGCTTAACTCTTTTGTTGTCGATGTCGTCCTGTTGTTGTTGTTATTATTGTAGTACAGTTTAACGCCATTTGTTTTCGGCACACGATAGCTTATACATGGCGGTCAGTATTAATGGTGAAGGGAGAACCCGGGAAAAACCCTGACCCACGAGAAGCTAGTCAAGCTACTGGCAAGTTTTCTCACATACCCACATTGGCCGAATGAGTCTCGAACATCTCAGACAGCTTACCATCTGCAACAACCGATTCAATCTAGCTAGCTTATATTTATGTTTTTAACAAAGAACATGTCTCGAATTTTGACTGATACGAATTGGATTCGACAAATAAATACAGACGTATTTTCTCCTCGTAATATTTCCAATGACAATATATATATATATATATATATATATATATATATATATATATATATATATATATATATATATATATAAACACATACACCCTGAATACTTGCATCAATTACAAATGCATATCGTCTATGACAGGAGTCTCAAACTCAAACCACCCAGAGGGCCGCATGGGGGCATTTTCGATGGCCCAAGGATCGCACCACCTTTGTTATTCATGACACTTGCAACGACAATCATTCTGCGAGCAACAGGATACGGCTTGGCGGGCCGTGTGTTGGAGACCTCTGGTCTACGGGCGAAAATCGTCACAGACCTGTGTTTTTATTCGTGTAGCAGAATATAGCTCTAAGAACTGTACATAAAAAAAATTCATAGCTTTAAGATGCATAGCTCTTAAGTCTTTTCGAACGGCTCTGGTAGCTCAAGTTGTTAGAGCGTCCGCTTCTGATGCGGAAGGTCGCGGTTTCGAACCTTCGCCAGTCATACAAAAGACTTGTTAAAATGTGGGCACCAACAGCTGCCTCGCTTGGCGCTTAGCATTAAGAGGTTTTAGTGTTATGACTGGCCAGCCTGGTGTCAGGTTAATGTGGCTGGGTGAGGACATAATGCTATGTCTGCGGCATTATGCTACAGTATATATATATATATATATATATATATATATATATATATATATATATATTGCTCACTTGATCCGCCCTGTCAATACAGCCAGAGGTAATGTATAGTCATACATTATATACAGGTATATGTCGCCTGCATGGAAAGACCTGTCATTTATAGGCCATAAAACAAACTTGCATGAAAAGAGTGAATGTTAAAAAAAAATTTAAAAAATGCAGCACTACGTACCGTTAAAAAAAAAACTGGCAACGTCAGCAGATTTGGGGGCCATAGTAACTTATAAACAACAAAAATAGGCATTATTAATGTTACGGAATGCAATGATACATGTTCTTTAAAAAATAATACGTGAATATTTTGAATAGTCAGTCACTTTCCTAACATACTTCCTACGTATACTTACATAACATATTCCAATCAAAGGAATGTGAATTACAACCAGAAAGTTAAACGTGACAAAGAAACTTACCAATTTTTTCCATGCTTATTTCTAGACAGAATTTTTCAAAATATAAAAAGAGGAAATTGATGTATGTATATAAGCAAAGTACGTACATTTGCGGGTTAATGGCACCTACACAGCTATTTTGAGCAGAGATAATTGTAGAGAAAAACACCACATACAAACCAGGTTAAACGTAAAATTCTTCAACTACAAAGTTGAGTACTTTGTATAAACAAAAGTCTTTTAAAAAATGAGGGGCGGAGGGGGGCTTTAGCAGGTGGCGAAATCAATTTTTTTTTTATGGATCGCCATATACAAGTTGTACGGGGAGGGTCAGAATTTATCGCTATGCTACTTTAGTATCAGATAAACACAGCCACTGGACGCATCCTAGGACAAAGGTGGCTTATCAGGAAGTAAAATGTTTAAAAACAAAATAAAATTACCTTTCCAAGGAGTCTTCCTCGTAGATATGTTGTATCCGTCGAAGAGTCGTAGATTATGTAGTTGGGATCAAAATTACTTATATTTACGTTTACCCCATCCTTATTACTCTCTCGGGGACGTCGTGTAATGATCCCGGGTCGAGCTGTCCTGGTTTCCTTCATAGGGGCGATTATGTTGGGGTAAGTGAATATAGGTCCAGGGGGAAGCTTGGTTGACAAAATGTCCACTGACATGAATCCTGAAGTTGTGTCACGTCTTTGTGAAGTTCGTCTTGGTTATTTCCCACTAGTGAACTCATGTGTTTTACCACAATAAAAGCTCCTGCTTTTTTCAACGAGCTTGTGTATTAAACCGAACGAATTATTGACATGGACTTCTACCGAGTGTGTGGAGTGGGTCTAGTTTCAGGCATTCAACCCTTTATCTGTGAGAAACAGCTAACTTGTCGATCTACTTCATGAAAGGGGATAGTTATCTATCTCCCACGTGATTTTCCTTGCTCGTCTCGATGATTGTATTAAATGTGTGGTGGTAGGCTACTTATATAACTAAGTAGGAAACTACACACACTGCAGTTTATATTATAAAGCCTCTTGTCTGGATATGTTTTGTACGAGTCTCCTTTTTTTTTTGTCAACTGGGCTGTACTGTTAGGCGCATGTCTTCAGCTGTTGCACGTTGTATATATTAAAATAAAATCCTGTAAAATACGAGACACATGTGGCAATGTAAGTACTCGTGCTAAGCCAGTCTTCGACTAACAATAATTCGTAACTACCAAGGAGTGTTAATTCAATCATCCGGTATGCATTGAAATATGTCACCGCCAGCGGGTTTTTATGCTTCACGCATCAGCTGCGTCTACTACCATGAATGAACTTTCCCACAGTCATGTACAAACTTAATTGACCCGTACTTGAAATACCAGATGTATACAAAACGAAGAAAATTGGAGCAGGGATTTGGACTAGAAAAGGTTTAAGTATGGCCAAGGTTTCAGAAAATGTATCCGTCAATGCAAGTATACTGCAACGGTACCACTTTGATCAAAATGGAAGATGTAGAATTTGACAAATTCCTGTTTACCTAACGATATCGTATATATATATATATATATATATATATATATATATATATATATATATATATATATATATATATATATGTATGTATTAGACGGGGAGAGGGTGTGTCAGATTTCGAAATTTGATTGCCAGTTGTGTTCTGCTCTTGGAATCCAAACCCCGCTCTCATCAGTTACTAGACGTATCATATATAATACAACATATCCAATGACAAGCTCGTCATTACTTATGTTTGCCCCCTCCCCCACACACACACACACAGCTCATTACATCTGCTATTTTGAATATGAATAGATGGTCACAGATACTTAAATAAGTGTACCTACGGTGATACCTGTTTTACAATGTTTTAAAACTTGGTGCTCGGAACATCGATAATATCACTTTATTTCATTCACACCTACCCCATCCTGAAACAAACTGGAGGCACCACATATGCGGATATCGAACAGCGCGTGGATACTAACACTACATTATAATTAATATGTTAAGACAAGTGAAATAAAACACTAAAAAGACAATGCAACTCACTGCTCTTATAAAAACAATTTCCCCCCCTCCCTCTCTCTCTCTCTCTCTCTCTCTCTCTCTCTCTCTCTCTCTCTCTCTCTCTCTCGCACACACACACACCAAGTCAGTATATATATATATATATATATATATATATATATATATATATATATATATATATATATATATATATATATATATATATATATATATATATATATATAATCGAATTTCAGGAGTAGCCTAATGTTTGTAGTTTGATGAGAGAGAGAGAGAGAGAGAGAGAGAGAGAGAGAGAGAGAGAGAGAGAATACCGACGAGAACAAAATGTAAAGCTCTTGGCTTGGTAGAGTCATAGGCCTTTGAAATTCTATTACTGCACAGTAGTATGAATTGCAATAGCAATGGATATACGTATGTGTGTGTGTGGTTTGATCTGGTGTTTCATAACCCTTCGACACAAGTGAGTAATTGGACTGAAATGCCGTGCTCATTGACACAACACGTTAGATGACCCAAGATGTCGTATGGTGGGATTTGAGCCCGGCACTCCAACCGCTAAGCCAGCGCGGCTCCCTACATAATAGGTTAGCACTGACACCATTTCCAAAGTCAAGAACACGTGTCATGCGCTGCATATCACAAGTTAGTATTTACATTCTAAGTGTTTAATCACAAATATTTACAAATCTATAATTTTAATACTCAAAACAAAATTAAAACTTTTCTTTGTTTTGGCGTATTCTTGTGAAGTTGGTGATGATTAAAATGGAAAGGGAACTCGTCCGATGCATCGGACACGTGACCTTGAATTTGGAAATGGTGTCACACTGAAATTTCTGATATCTATTCGCAATGAATTTGGTCAATATTACTTTGGAACTACCGTCCTTACAATCATTCCACCATGGCGGACAGATGATTTGAATCCATTCTTTCAGCAAGGTAACATTTGTCAAATCATTTTTAATGTCTTGTCTACGTCTTGATATGATTTTTGGTTCGTTTTTACTCCAATATTCTGGCATTTCTTATATCAGTGATGGACGGGCTTGTGGTAGAGTACCCGTTTTTTACAGACCTGATTTTTTTAAAACTAAAGTATTCCTCGGGTGATGAAATGAAACACCAGATAAAGCTTTGTATACAACTTACATATTAAATATGTTATACACACGTTTTTTGTTTACACTGTGCAAACACGAATATATCTCAACTGACACATAATCCGTGTTTCAACATGAAAACGTCAACCATAATAACAATGACCGTCACTCATTAACAGACTGCTCACTTTGCACATATTTTGATGTAATACCTGGATACATATTACATTTTATTCACAGGTTATTGGGATAAAAACAAACTTACCTCTTTAAGTGCAGCTCTGTAGCTTGAGTTAGTTTGCTTGTATCTAGACAAGAGCTGTTGGTATGAACACAGTGTAGTGACTGGATACACCCTTCCAGTCCACTATCCCTGGCAAGTTGAAGTATTATGTATATAAACCAGCTGACATACAACAAGAGAAACACGCCGAGAAGTTCCGACTGCGCCAGACGATACGGGTCAACAACCCTGGGATATGTGACAATCTAAAATTAGATTACCTGACTGATGTCACCGCAACAGCTAAGCAAAGCTAAAAATAGTATTTTATTAATACACATGTTGCAATCACTTTCACCGAGTGTTGTGTAATTGATATTTAGTAAAGAAAAGAACATCAAATATCGAAGCTAGTCTCGGAAATGCATGTGTAATGTCCAGAAATAGTAATGAGTTTGCATGTTGTGATACTAAATGGAAGAATTAGGGCCAGAAATTTAATCCATTACAAGATTTATTAATAGATAAGGAAAATATCCCCTTCTTCCATCATCCAACTATTCAGGCTAAAATTTTAACATCCTTTTCTTTTTCTGTTGTGGAAGTTCTCCTGTTTGTTTTGTTTTGTTCTTTTCAAATGTTATTTACGGTACTAAGACGAAAAACTATTAGATTGGATTGCTTATTATTATTATTATCATTATTATTATTATTATTATTATTAGTATTATTATTATTATTATTAAAAAAGCCTGTATTCATTTACAAAATGAAGTATTGTATTGTGCATGTGTATGTGTGTATGTGTGTGAAGGTTTTCCGTTATTTAAGTTGAGGCGGGGTACTCCCAATATTTTTAAATTATACAGAAGACCCACCCTGACTCGTTTTTGTCAGAAATTGAAGAAGTGATGGAGAGATGCAAAGTTCCGAGCCCCCTGTCAGCGTTGCCGACAGTTAATTTAATAAATACACAAAATGTGAAATTCAAATAAACAACAATGTAATATCATTCATTAAAACCCTATCACTCGTCTTTCCCTCGACCAAGTGACTATTTCATCATCTGATTTAGTGTGATAGGATTTCCTCCTGTCATGTGTTCCTACTCATCAGATCTTTCTCTGGACTGGTAATCCAGTTCCCTCCAGTCCGTCTAACTTCTGCCTCCGTTCTTCCTTTTTCTTTGTCTCACAGGGACTCGGACCACTTGCACTAGGGTATTTTCCTCTGTCTCTTACAGTTCCTCTGGTCCCTAAATGCTTCCTGTACAAACACACAAGGACATTAGCATAGCATATTCCCTTGCTATCTAACCTCACACTAAATAACAATATCATCAAATAAGCCATTACCTTCTTTTGTCACGCATTCGTGCACGTCGAAAGACCCATTCTTTCTGATATGTGTACACGGTATATACAAATTCTCAATCTTATTATACAGAACAAGATAATAAATCAGACGCTTTTCTGTACATTGTACTTCTACAAAGTGTACACAGATATCCACATACCCATGCGCTGATATATCCTTATACGTGATACTCCTACAAAGTATACACAGATAATGAAATCCCTATTAACTAATGTTGCACACTGCAACCATTATAAAGTTATAATTCAATTCAACATTTGCAAATCTATAATATCAAATTAATATATGCATGAGGTTACTACGACTTAACCAACTATCGAATTACAATATTAATTCTTTACATAAACATTGCTCATATCTCAAAATATGCGTATACATACTGCAATAATTAAAGTACAATTATTTTTGCCGTAATAGATTACAGCAAACGAGCAAATAGTTATTGACCTGTACTGAAGTTCCTTGTAATTCCCAGAATAAGTTCCCCGCTAATTTCGAATGAAGTTGGAGTAGCTTCTCTTCCCTTATAATTCCTGCAAGATCGTTTAGTTCTCAAGATAATAAATTTAAGATTGCGATTCTAATGTTGGCCACGCCTTGCTCAATTCCGAATGGATGTTGATTCACATAATTATCAGACACTAATCCTTCCTCCAACAGTCTGTCATGGGTGAATTTACGATCCCCACTTGATGTTCCTTTGATCTGAAAACATGACTTCATCCCTAACCTGTGGACCATGTTATGGCAATGTTATGCAACTTGCTGGGAACAATTAAAGCTCCAGTCATTAGTTTTATGGCCATGTCAAATAACTGGCGCGGCACCTCATTGTTTGCAGAATTGAGCTTCGTACGTTTTATGAAATTATTAGCCTCTTGGTCTAGCATACACATTTTGCAATCTGGTTATTACCTTACAGTATTTATATTCCGAACTGATGTTTTGTTATTCAGGACAAATACTGCAATAGATCTCTCTTGGTCTTTATTTAAATTAGATTTTCCAACAATATCTTACATCTACTTTATATATTGTTACTGGTGTAAATGCCAATAAATGAATAAACATGAATTGAATATATAGTGTCTGCTCTTATCATAATAATTTTTAATAATATAAATTTTAAATGATCATTTCTAGTTATTCAAAATCCTAACGTAAGATTATCAGCAACCATGCATATGTACCGCTTTTCTTTTCAACGTTAAGGTGTTAGAACTGATTTTTATACATTTTCTGTTTGATACACAATTAACGTATTACTTTAAGATAGTGCCGCGTTAACATCTTCTTATATAGCTTTTAGGTCATCAAAACCTGGCATAGTAATACCACAAAAGAACATTTATTAATATTAACGAATACTGTTTTGGTATGACTGACTCATTACGTTTTAATGTGCTATTTTTTTCTTTGAAAGAATGACAATACAGATCATTCCATTGGCCATACTTCGGCTCCTAAAAAAACATAGACTTCAGTCAAAATAGCTTTGTAACCGTTAAAATGAGAACAGAGTTTCTAAAATGATCTGAACATTTTTACAAATTTAACAGTTACCTCCATTATTAACAAAATTTAAATTGCTCAAAGTCAACGTTTAATACAAGAATCTGTTAAAATAAAGGAAAGCAGCATATACCGGTAGTAGAGAGTCTCATTTAAGTGTGGGTGGGGTGGATCTAACAAGATTCACAGTGATCAATAAATTAGTATAAATTGCATGAATAATTAATTTTGATCGATCTATTGACCAGGAAGTGGAACAAATGGTACTAATTAGTGTTTGGAAGTTTTATTCAGTGTTAAACACAATTCCTTCTCATTACAGAACAATTTAAACCTAATTTTTTTTGGGGGGAGGGGGGGTAACTTTAAAAGCGATTTTCTCTCTCTAAACAAGCATTAGGATCCAGAGTTAATTCAATAAGCTCTTCGTTGTTGTAGCTTCCTGCCTCAACAATATAGTCTCAGCTAATTAGCGTGCACGTAAGGCGCCAACAGTTCCTTATTTTCCGAAAAAGAGTGTCGGATATTCCCCTCGTCGGCTTTAATTCTCAAACGACACTACTTTTTTAGCTGGTCATAATGAAGTAAATTTAATAGCAATTCTTTGGGAGAAAAGTCTTCAGGTAAATAGTAGTGTATACTTATTGGCACATCTGATAGCGGAGATTTTTCTTCTTCAATACCTTAAACATGTCAACGAGTTCACCTCTTCTAAGATTAAAAGGCAAGACGCTAGTTTGTAATTGCAGTGTATTATTCTAGCCACTGACTAATGATTTTATTGATATTTTTTGTCAGTTTCCAATTGAGACAGACATGTGAGACAACTAATGATCTGTCCTAAACAGAAAGGTAGCATAGATGAGAAGTAAAATAAACGTGGAGGTATTTAAATGGGAGCAGGACATTACCCCCCTGTTAATTACCCCCCTGGCATTACCCCCCCCCCCGGTATTTTACCACACCCCTACCCTTCCCGGTATATTACCCCCTGCAACTACCCCCCTGCCATTAACCCCCTATCAATTATCCCCCGCATATTACCCCCTGCCATTAGCATCATTTAGACATACAGATACAAAATCGAACTAAAGCAAATAAGACGAATTTAATTAAAAATCAAGCTGCCGTTGCTGCTGTCCATCCAGACATTTGGCGCTTTTTGACAATCCTTCAAAGAGAACAATCATTCCTGAACGTGATAATTTCTCAGCAACTTGGAGGACATTCAGCGCAACCAACTCGAAAGATATATCGTGATTGCAATGCTCGGATTATGAACATTGTTAATGACTTTGCTAATAGGGAGCACTTAGAATACTTGCGTGGGATTACACATAACATTCAGCTGTAATCATATAAATATAACATATTTTATGGTAATATAACATTATGATATGATGATTTTACTATTGAATATTTCAGGACAAGTATATGTTTTGAAGGCTGAGATTCATTTACTAAAAATTTTTGTAAAATAAATTCTTTTGAAATTTATTTTAATTTATTTACTCTTGGGATATAAGAGTTATATATTATATAGTAATAGACGGGGGGGGGGGGGGTGGATAAGCCAAGGGGGTAATATACCGGGGGGGGGGGGGGTAATTTCCTAGACCCATTTAAATATCTGTTAAATATGGTAGAGCTGTATATCGACCCTACCTAACACATGAAATATTTAGACATGCATCTTGACGAATTTCTACAATCAGTAAAATAATTTTTTAAACCCAATCACCAGTTCAATAAAATTAAGAGACTTATACAGTGTTATTACCGGTTTCAATCAATCCAAGGCTCGTGGTTCTGATGTAATGCATTTCAGGCTGCGTTAAAGAATTGTTCAATCAAATGTCCACTGTGTCTTTTTTTTAAAACACTTGTCTTTATATCGCAAGATTTCTATATTCTTTTAAAAAAAACAAATTAGCCCTACTATAAAAAACGAACGTTTCAAACTATCGTCATGAAACACTCGTTTGTATTTTGTCCAAACTGTTTGTAAATAGTTGCTACAAATATTTGCATGCTTATATGCTTGATTGATTTGCATGCTTATATGCTTGATTGATTGACATTATTGTGGTTAAAAGAACACTATACTTACTATAACTATGCGTTGTTCTGAATTTGTTATTTTCGATTTTCAAAATAACAATGCAGGACTCCCTCAAGGATGGCTGCTTGGACCAGTATTATTTTTAGTACATATATGTGATATTGTAAATTATATATAATCATCGGTCAAACTATTCGTTGATGATACTACACTACATATAATGGTTGAAAATCTAAATGAGATTGATCGAATTCTTTATTTGGACAATAAAGTATTACACTCTCGACATTGGCTAGTAACTATTAGCCCAGAGACAACTGAGTAAATGCACATAATACGAAAACAAGAATCAAATAACAACTTCATACTATAGCTGTCTAGCAAAGATATTCAGAAAGTATTTCAACATAATCATTTTTGTATTTTACTGTCTAGTATCGCCGCTCAGCATCCATTTGTCTTTAAAAGCTTGGGAGAAAGTTAACATATTGAACATTCTGGGAAGAAAACAAAGGCTAATCGGCAATGCTTGGAAAAGAATGAATATATCTCGTAAAGTTCTTTTGCTTGAATATGTTGATTTTATGTCGGATAATCGTACTGTACAGGAAAAGAATAATGGGAAAGCATACGTTCGGAGGCTATGAGAGTGCAGCTCGGACACTATTATATGGGAAAATCGGGTGGGATAACCGGAATTTTCAACGCTATAAGCATTACTTTCGCAACTAGTAATGCTTACCTTTGCGAAAAAAAATCAAGTTTTATATTTACAACGGATTAAATTATTTGGTCCAGAAACAAACTACAATTTCGAATACTTTACTTTTTGCAGTAACACGTTACCTTGGTATTAAATATTGGTGAAAGTTAATTTTGTCACATGTAGTACGAGCAATTACTGACTGATGACTTTCAGGAACAACGTTTTTTAATACGCCTACAACAAAATGAAGAACACTATGTCTTGATATCCGTTCGTCAGCATGTTACCGATTTTATTCTCGTATAATAACCAGATTTGTTCACCACCTACAGTTACCAAAGCTCATGGCTTGCATGCACTTGAAGTGAAGAAGTCTATTAATTTTATGGGTCAAAAATTAAACAGATTAAGGTTACGGAAACCGATGGAAGAACATTTATTTCCACATAATAACATTAGTACAACATGGACCATCTTTCTGGGTGGCCTGCAATTGGGGTATGAAAGAGGCATATTCATGTTTTGGTCAAACATGAAAAATGGTTTTTACTGGAAAAATGGCCGCTATCGCTTAACCGGCTTGAAGTAGCTCTTCCGTTTTTTTGCTGTTTTTTTTTTATGATATATGTGCTTTTTGTCTATCTTTGTCTAGATTATTGAGTTTCATCACGTATTGGCTGTTCAGTTGGTACGTGTTTCTTCATCTCCTTGTTTTGGAAACGAGAACAATTAGACGTTTTTTCTGCTGTCTTGCTCCAATGTTACAGCGTGCTTTGTTCCTGAATAAACCAGCATCACGTTATAGCCAATCAACCCATTTATGCATATCGTTTGAAATAGTCCAAGCAACACTCACGATGGAACAAAAGTCAGTCCATTTCTTCTGCCTCTATCGCCATCCTCCTAGTAGAAAAAAAAAATACCTGACTGAATCTGTTTTTGGAGCAGATTCCGAATCTCCTGGAGTATGGAAATTCGATAGGTGGCAATCTGTTTTTTCTCGGAGATTTCAGCGTTCACTTTGACTGTCCATCAAAACTCCTCGATTCCATTCATGTTTTCCAACATAAACAGTTAGTTAACCAACCAACCCATAAACATCGTCACATTTTAGACTGGATTCTTCATAGACATGATGATAATATTATACGGTCCACCCTTGTATCACATAAACTTGCATCAGATCACTTCTGCATTATATGCCATCCTGACGTATCAGTCACTAACCTTCCACCTTTATTTGATATTAAGAGAAACCTCCGTATGATAAATAGAACCAAACTAATGCATGACATCCAAATATATCTAACAACTTCTTTACCTTCTACTGCAGGACTTGAGAACTGTCTGCGTTCCTTGCTTGAAAAACATGTCCCAGTCACCAAGTGCAGAATATCAATTCAAAAGTGTTTTCCGTGGTATAGCAGTGTTAGTGACTAGCTTCGCACTGTTAAAAAAGAAACCGCCTTAAAACAGAGAGGCTTTTGCTTTCCGCCAGACTCACTATTCATAAACAAATATATGAAGCCGCTAAAAAGAACGTCACAAGCATAGTCCATTTAGACAAATTATTCCACTACAGTACTAAGATCATGGAGGGTTCCAGCTGCAAAGAGCTTTTTCAGATAACTAACAAACTGATGTCAAGCAACAAATGTACACCACTTGCAACTACCTTCTCTCCAGTAGACCTTCTGGACCTATTTGCAGATTTCTTCCGTGACAAAGAACAAACTATTAGAGATAAGTTTCACAACAAAATTTAAATTGACTCGTCATCACCATTCAGTTACGATACAGAAATTCAGCAACAAACGTTAGGAGCATGTGAACCTGTCTATATGGATTTAGGTCCAAAACTCGTGATGAAAAGTGCATCAAAGTCTCGTGAACTTGATCCTATTCCATCACTGCTGCTTGAGTGCTTATACCCAATATTGCCTTCACTAACTAATGTTATTAATACCTCTCTCATCCGGGGAATTATCATCATTTTTCAAAACTGCCATTGTAAAGCCTCTGCTGAAGAAACCAACACTCCACCGTAATGATTTAAAGAACTACCGCCCAGTTTGTGATATCTCGTTCATATAAAATAAAAATCTTAGATAAACTTGTTCTAACCCAATTTGTATCTCATCTGAATTACTGCAAAGTACTGAAACTACTCTTCTGAAAATAGTTAATGACATTCCCTCTGCTTTGGATAGCGGAACGATTACAGTCCTCACCCTCCTTGATTTGTATGCCGCATTTAACACAATAGATGTCTCCAGCATGTATTTGGCATTCACAAAACAGCCTTACTGTGGTGCACGTTCTACTTTGTCAACAGGAAAAAAATTGTATCTGAAAGTAGAATACCCTCCAGCCATATTTAATCTATGTTGTGGTGATCCACGTTTTTTTTAATTTACCTGTTCTCTTTAGTATATACACTCAGCTGCACTCAAGTGGAATAAATCATCACCCAGCGTCTCATCAATTGTACACTGATGACACCCAAATATACAAGTCTAGGCACCCAACTGAAGTTGATGCTACCATCCAAGGAGTAAAGAGTTGCATTTCTGATGTAAAATCATGTATGACATGTAACAAGCTGCAGATGAGTGATGATAAAACTGAGGCCATTCATGATCACAACACGAATACTTTCTTATTCACATCCTTTACCTCAAACAATAAATATCAGCAACACCAACATTAAATTCACGCAGTCAGGTCAGGACGAAACCTAGGCGTTACTCTAGACATTACTCTCGCATTGCACCAACATGTAATGAACATATGCAAGGCTGCATATCTTGAGCTGAGACGCATCATCTCAATTCGTAAATATCTTTTAGTTGATGCCACTAAAACACTTGTGTGCTCATTATTACTTTCAAGAGTGGACTATTTTAACTCAATTCTGTCTGGTTCGTCTCAATATCGACTCCATAAACTTCAAAAGTTCAAAACACAGCTGCTCGGATCATGCCTGGAGTACGACGATCATAGCACACCTCCCCGCTGCTCAATACATTATACTGGCTATCCATTCGATCCAGAATCAAACACAAAAGTTGTTCTCTGTACTACATTTCAATGACGGACTCAAGTCCAACATACCTGTCTGACCTCACCAAATGTGTACACACCGGCAAGATACTTCAGCTCTTCTTCTGACAATCATATACTCATTATTCCCACTATGAAAAACAAGTCATATGGACAACGTTCTTTTGCATACCAGGGCCCATTAACGTGGAACGAGTTGCCCATTGAAATCAGACACAAAGACAAAGTGATCCCTTTCAAGAGTGCTCTTAAAACTCACCTTTTTCGACTGCAAGAACAAACTTAAAGACCTAATTCTATTTCGTAACTTAAATTTTTCAGCATTTATTAAGTTTTCTAATTTCATGGTGGGTTTTTTGTAGTCATATCATTATAGAAATAGATGTTCTGAAGCGCTTAGGGCTTCTAAAGATTAGGCGCTATACAAAGTCCTCATTATTATTATTATTATTATTATTATTATTATTATTATTATTAATTTTTTATTATTTATTTATTCATTGTTTTATTTATGTATTTATTGTTTTATTTATTTATTTATTGTTTTATTTATTTATTTAATTACATGTGGGCCCCTTGCAAACTTCCAGATATGCTATCTGGTAACCTATAGTATACGTATTTGTGTTTTCCATAGTCTGTGTGCTTATTTGTCATTATTCTACTGGCTCATATTCCCCGGGCTGCTCATTAGACATATCCACTAGGCGTAGCGCATTCTAGTTTGCCCTATGGTCTACACCATGAACCTCTCAAGGTTCGCATACCCCTGTTCCCGTCTGTAATTCTTTTTGTGTCTAAGGTACTTGTGTTCTGGTCTGTATTAAGCGCGTGAGTCTTCCCATTTGTGTATGGTGTTGTTAGGGAGTTATCTTGTTAAAAACAAATTAGTTAAAGGGGATATCGCTAGTTTTTATATAGCATTTTTTTCTTCCGAGACTCCTTTAGAGATCCAGACATATGAGAGAGAGAGAGAGAGAGAGAGAGAGAGAGAGAGAGAGAGAGAGAGAGAGAGAGAGAGAGAGAGAGAGCAGTGTTAATTTAAGCATACTATTGACTTAGATCAACTGTAAACGCATTTAAATGTCTTAATCACCTCTTCTATTTGTCATTTCAGTTCGTTTATTTTCCAATATCGTTGAAAATACACACGCCGGTAAGTGAATGGATGTGCATTCAGTGTTCATCTTCAATGCTTTAATCAATAGTGTGTATTATCTTCATTTAATCATTTCGAATGAAAATAGAAGCACAACAAAAAAAGAAAAGAGACAATCAATCTTAAATTCAGTTCAAAATGGGACAGCTTTGGTGGCGTAAGTTAGAGAGTCGGACTCGGATGCGGGAGGTCGCAGGTTCAAATCCCAGCTGAGTAATACCAAAGACATACAAATGGTACTAGCAGCTGCCTTGCTCGGTGCTCAACATTAAGGGAAACTTGTTAAGGCTGGTCAGAATAATATGACTGAGTGGAGCGTGATGTTATATGTCTGCGGCATGATGCCAGTGCTAGACATGACTATAAACTGCCACACTGCAGACATCGTATCGATATGACTGGAAATGTGTTTAAAAGCTACGATAAAAATCCAAAACACACACACACACACACACACACACACACACACACACACACACACATCGCTAACACAGACGCACGCACCCCATTCAAAATGCAAGTATGCGTATTTGTGTGTGATTTAAATAAAATGATTTAAATAAATATATGTATAGTACATAAACTGTATCATTGATTATACCCACTCGCTATATAAGCCTCGTTTCCTTGTAATGAACAATTTATACACATCTCTTGGTATATCAATAATACAGCGTATCGTAGTGCAGGGCATGGTGCATACGAGGGAGCGAACCAGGCTAGTGCCTGATGTCACAGCGTCACGCGGTGGAAAGTAGGGCAATCAACAAACAACCGCATTAACAAACAAATGACGGAGTACCTTGATCATTTGTTTTGAAGCTAAAATCTCTTTTGTTGTTGGTGTGGAAACTCATCATTTGAAAAAGATTTAAAAAAAAACAAAAAAAAAAAAAAAACACAGAAGCTTCACCAATTCAGAATGTTACATTATGGTCAAGTTCCGACGCTCATCTTTGATTTCGAACTTATATCCTTAATGATTTTCAGCCTTATATGTGTATATATTTTCGTCCAGCTGGATTCTCTTCTCGTTAGAGGCGTGCTTTTGTTTTACAAATTCAAAGCACAAAATACCGTACATGGATAAGAGGAGGGGCGGTAAGAAGCTAACAAATAACAGTTATACATTTTTATAAAGAGATATAATGATATTGGTTGGCTGTCTGTGCTGCTGTTGAAATATCTATTCGACGGAAGTGTTCTTCAGCGCGGATCTTAAAGAAATTTAAAAAATGTCGGAAAAGTTGCATTTTTAATCAAATAAGCTGTTGATTGTATTATTAGCATTGTTACCTTTTGAACTAACTGTACGTGCTATTGCATATTTATCTCTATCTCTACTTGTAACCGCTCCGGTGGCCTAATGGTTAGAGCGTTCGCCGCGGAAGCGGGAGGTTGTGAGCTCGATGCTCGGCCGAGTCATACCAAGACTTACAAAAATGGTATTAACAGCTGCCTCGCTTGGCGCTCAGCATTAAGAGGTTAGTGTTATGACTGGTCGGCCTTGTGTCAGAATAATGTGACTGGGTGGGACATCATGCTACATGTCTGCCGCATGATGCCCCAGTGCTAGACATCACTATAAGCTGCCTCACAGCAGACATCGTAGCGATATGACTGAAAAATTGTTAAAGCTACGTTAAAAATCCTAATCAAACAAACAAACAAGCAAAAAATCTCTTCTCGTCCTTGCAAAAACGCATCATCGCAAGATGTACTCCTTTATCACAGCTACGCGTAAAAAACACAGATCACCAACAATACAATATAACAGTCTTCTAATACAAAACTAAAGAACCCATTTTGTCGATCGACAAGTGATAAATCTTGATTGTCTCATTCAAACAGCGTGCAATGTCATGTTAAGTCTAAATAGAGATGGAAGTTTGCTCGCGATCGCAGTAACTGGTTCAGCTTGTTTATGTATATTCTTGAGAGACAAGGAAAACTCCATACAGATGGCCACAAGTGATAAATGAGCGTAGCGGAATATCATCAGTAGCCTGCAATGATTACACTAATATTGGTATTATCTGAAGTTGTCCCCATGGTACTGTAAAATTAACATTAAGAAAGATATTTGGTGAGATATTTAATCTTCATTTCGACAAAACACATATTTAATTAATTCATTATTGGACTGTTGAACGACTGCTTAATTCTTTGAAGCAACAACAAAAAAAAAAAAAAAAAAAAAAAAAAAAACAACAACAAATAAAGATAGAATGAAATGCAACGAATATCGATAACCAAGAGCAACTCTTTATGTTCAAATGTCAGGAAAAAAACACTCAAACCAAGAGACTGCATTGCTAAACTTCATAACATATTTCAGTTATTCAGCCGGTGGGGGGAAAAAAACCGTATTGCTCCAGAGAAGGATAGTTTGCCACTGTCCCTGTATAGCATTGTACCCAATTTTAAACGGTGTATTATACTAAATCCTCACCGAAGAAATTTCTTTCATATGTCACTATTGCGTTCTCCTATAAGAAATTTGCTTTCTCAGTCTTCTGGTTAGGCCCGATGAATTTTGTAATATCATTGGGTTATTTCATCGTATCGCGAGAGTGAGTCACGTCACGCCTTTTCTGTCCGATATTATTATTATTATTATTATTATTATTATTATTATTATTATTATTATTATTATTATTATTATTATTATTATTAATGTTTGTTGCTATAGTTGTTGTTATGTTCTTCCATCTTTGTTAATCTGCGCATTTACATCATCAGTGAATTGCGGCATTTTGTCTGAAGAAATAGTTTTGACCATTGTAAGTCATTTGACCATTTGACCATTCCCCAACTTGGATATTAAACAGAGTATATTGCCTCACTGTTCTCGGTTTGTTCGTTCGTAACCTGCAGATATATTTTCAGGGTAAGTGGGACGGGTCGAACATGTAGTGGTCAGCTATTAAGTTTTACGGATATAGGCCAAAACATTTTCAGACGGGAAATGATGGGAGGGAAGAAAGAAGAAAAAAAAAATTTAATTACTGGACTCAGTCAAACAATGTTTTTTTGTTTTTTTTTTAAATATGTCAGAATAATCAAGTTTTGTAAACGTGGTTGGGTGGGGGTCTAGAATTTCTTGCTACGTCACTGGTTAGCATATTTAAGCAAAGCCCACTAGAAGAAGAAACATGGAATTCGAAAGGCTTATTTATACTCACACATATTTGATTTTATTAGAATTTATGGTTACTACAGTATTTTGTCTTTTTTTTTTTTGGTATATGCACATATTTGAACTTTATGGACTTCAACAAAACCCAGTAAACAACCACTTGAGACATATAAATGAAATTACTAACGCATGCTTCTTTGTATGGTACATAAACTGGTCGATTTTCATGCAATTACATCATATTTTCAATATTTTCAAAAACACCGCAGTTTTTAATTATTTCTATTATTTAGAATATGTTCGTTTGCAGCGGAGGCATACGTATTTTACAAACACAAATCTAATCATTGATACGTAGCCGCACATCGCCCCCCCCCCCCTCCCCATTTCCCTCTATGATTCTTACTAGCGATTCTTGCTGGAAGTTATTCCATTTTACCGAGGGTCATGACCACTTTCTTCACAAAATATCTTTCCGAACTGACGTAATACTATATACATGTCTCTGCTCACAATCGATATTTTTTTCCTGACATTCTGTCCGTTTGTCTGTCTGTACATGGATAACCGGGATGACCGAGCACGTCCGTTATATATCCGTGTAACATTTGTTATGACTGGATGAGTAAGAAAGAAGAAACAACGTTGCATTTGTGACGTCAAAGGTGTACCCCCTACGCTGTACACTAAGCTTTAAATATATATTCATTGGTACCAGGCCTAAATCACAGGTGCTCGACGCGACCTTTATGTTGTGAAGAAGAAAAAAGAACAATAATCTGAAGGAAACAAATCATAAAGAATGACAAAAATACTTTAGATTTTTTTTTCTTCTTCTCATAACATCAAGCTCGCGTCGAACACCTGTGGCCTAAATCGGCAAGCCAATATTATATGCAGGTAACTAGTAAAATATGTCTCCCGATTGGTTTAATAATGATATCATTCGTACAAAACTGACGTCATTCCCCAAAAAAGATAGCTATTTTGGAAATGTCCCACTGAACTGTAGTAATTAGTTGACAGTGTGGCATCGGTATAGTGTATCATAGCAAAAAAGGAAACGTATGGTGATTCAGCACTTTCATCAAGATGGAGGATGGTAGTTCTCGAACTGTTTCACGAGCACCAGATGAATTACACATCTGTCAATGAATCACATCATCGCCGCTAAGTACTCATTTGCTGTTTGTCATTTACTAAACAATTTTGGCAATTAATGATATGCCCACCAGCTAGGTGTATAAAAGCTCAACATGTTTTTGCTGTCGTTTGCTTTGTTTTGTCGTGATAACCACCTAAGATCAACGCAATTATATGTCTTGATTGTAATTATAAATAAAGTTCTTCATCCTTCTGTTGCAGTATGTAAAATTGATAATTCTCAATGGCGCAATTCTGTTCATATGTTTCGAAAGTGTGTAGTCTTGGTACGTTGACAAACTCTTCGATTTCGGAGGTAGGTAAATCGTGTGTTTTGTCCGCAATTATATAATGCCTAAATGAAAGTAATCGATTTTAAAGACACCAAGAGTTTAGAAATTTTACAGTGAAATAAATAAAAAGAGAAATGCCTAGTACAAGACAACAAAACAGCAGCAATAACTGACGTTCAATTAATTTGTTCAGGAAAGACATAATATCACTATTCAGAATTCAGAATATGAGGGTGGGCGAGTCTTTTCGCAGCAAAAAAAAAGCTCCATAAAAATTCTGACTTCAATCAATTTTGGAATAATAAAGTCTATCCGTTTTTATAAGAAGATTATCTCAATTCTAAAGAGAGTAAATCTTGTAAAATAAATTTATAATGATTTCTTTATAAACCCAGTATGGCGTAAGAGCTATAGTTCTATACACATGAACAAGATATGTATAGACAAAGACAATTCGCAAGAACTATTTCTCAGAAATTGAAAAGCTTGATAACAATGGCGCTCCAATCAACACGTGGCCTTTGACATTTTAAGACATTTGAAAACATTTTTCTTTAATGAGAATTACAACGAATACATATGTTATTACGAATTTGGTAGATCGTCACAAAAATAAAGTAGCAGGGCCCAGTGTGCGTAACTATAATAAATGTTTCCGCCAAAATGGTCAACGTTGAGATAATGTCAAAATTTAACTTTGATTACCAGGAAGAAGAGTTATCTCATTTAGCAGCGACTGTAGTGATATTTCCGCTTCTCCTAAATGGAACCTTTTATGGTTTTAATACATACAACTTCGATAAAAACATCTTGCCAATTTTGATAATTTTCCTTAACCTTCAGTAAATTCAACGAAATCAGGGTATTCTATCGTGTTCGTTGGTTTGAAAGATAGAGTCAAGGCTGGAGTTACCATTGCAACACTGCATGGCACCATCTCCAGCTGGTTATCATTCCCCATTCAACTGCAGAAATTACATTATGGGCCTTTATGGTAATTCTAAATCTTGAGATACAAGGAAGCTTCTTTTTAAAAACAACAACAACCAAACAAACAAACAGAATACACAACAACAACAAATATCCCTCTTTTGGATTCCCTTTACACACTCAAAGCCATGCAAAATCTTGAATATGACAACGTCCCAAGTTTTACCTAAACACTGATTTGCTCATACAATCTTGGGAAATTATTCATTAGTGTTAGCTACCTGCTAAAGGTAAATAATCAGCAGATGATGCGTCCAATGATGCCATGCAGTCACCCGCAAACAAATATACGATTCCATATACATGTACCCACTTTAAATATTATATAAATTAACATGTTCTTGGCAAAACATTCTGAATTAAATTCAACAAATAAGTTTGGAGGCCCCGAGTGGCCGAGTGGTCTAAAGCGTCCTCCGTTACAGATCACTGCCATCTCACCTCTGTCTGCGTGGATTCGAGTTTCAGATTCGGCCAATGTGGGTATGTGAGAAAGCTTGCCAGTAGATTCTCGTGGGTCGGTGGTTATTTCCGGTGGTTTTCCTTGGGTTATTCCTCCACCATTAATACTTGCCGCCATGTATCGTATGCTGAAAAATGGCGTTAAACTCTACAACAATAACAAATAAGCTTCAATACACCAAACCCATTCATTTTAGAGTGGGGTCCCTCATATTGAACAAATCACTGAGATGAGATGGCATTGGGCATCGTGACACATAGCTGTCCCCTGAGAGTGGAACACGTTACTGTACTGCTGACCTCTCTCCCTATCTCTCCACGCTCCCTTTCCAGAGGATTTATGTGTTCACGGATTTCTACGTTTATTAGTAATGCATTTGCTAATTTCTGCAACAATGTGTTGTATATGCATTATGAATTACACTGACTAATTGCTTTTTACGTATGACAAATCAATACATATCTGAGTATATGGACTCCGTGAAACAGAAGTTTTACTGTTGTTTATATGTGAACTCTGTTAATGAAATTTATGATAATGAGCCACTAAATCAAATCTGAGGGAGTACGATCTATATAAAATATGTTGTCCCTACATTTTAAGAATTTCATATTTTAACCTTTATTTTTTTTTATTTTATACACATTTTACAGCATTTTGACGTCGTTGCCTTTTACGTTGTAATATTTTATGTGCTCTTCTTTTATATTTACATTTTTTAATCTTCACTTTTAATCGGTACCATATATATTCCGCTCCATATATATTACGTATTTCTCAATGGGGGTCAGGGTGAAAACGTATACATCTACAACAATGGTGGCATACCTCTATGCCACTTTCATGTACTCAAACTGATAATTTTCTTTTTCATGATATTGGCCAAACAACGCGCTGTCTGAACCAGACAGCTGGTTGACATGGCTAGTACAATGTGCTCGAGAAATGATTCGAGCTAGTGTGAAGTCACTGGTCAGCGATTCAAATTACACTACTTGAGCATACTGGTCAGTGTAACTGAGTACACTAACTTGAGCATTTCTGGTCGGTGTAGTAAGGTGTGCTAACCTGAGCACTCTGATCAGTGTACTAAAATATAATAACTTGAACAGTTATCAAAACGGGATTTTTTTCTTCTTCCAGAGTAGACAACATAAGGTTCTGAAAGTGCAACAAATTAATTATAACATTTAATTAGTTGTTTTCTTCATTTATCTCAACGTTTCTATAATAGAAGTAGCAGTCTTTTGAGAGACACGCATCTGAAATAGACACAAACTGTGTACTCTCTAACCAAAATTACAACTATCAGACATACACAAAAACATATACATGCTCATCTTTGTACAGGCATCCCTACATTTAGGTTGGGTGGGGTGCTCCCAATATTATTTAAATTATTACAGAAGACCCACCCTGGCTCGTTTTGGTCAGAAATTGAAGTAGTGATAGAGAGATGCAAAGCTTCGAGCCCACAGTTAGCGGTGCTGACAGTTAAATTAATGAACACACAAAATGTGAAATTCAAATAACAATAATTTAATATAATTCAATAACAGTCATCTCTCAAATAAAATTACAATTACAACTCTATTACTCGTCTGTCACTCGACCAAGTGACGGCCTATTTCATTCTCTAACTTAGTGTGATAGATTTTCCTCCTGTCCTGTGTTCCTACTCAACTGTATGATATCTTACTGGATTGGTAATTCAACTCCCTCGAGTCCGTCTAACATCTGCCTCCGTTCGTCCTTTTTATTTTGTCTCCCAGGGACTAGGACCAATTGCACTGGGGTAATTCCCTCTGGTCCCTAAAATATTCCTGAAGTGAAGCTCCTTGTAATTCCCAGAATTAACAAGTTTCCGGCCAATTTCGAATGACGTCTGAGTATCTTATCTTCCCTTAATTCACGCAAGCTGGTCTTAGCGACTACTATTGTTTAGTTCTCAAGATAATAGATTTAAACTTGCGATTCTAATGTTAGTCACGCCTTGTTCAATTCCGAGTTGATGTTGATTCATATAATTATCAGACACTGCCCCTCCCTATAGTCTGTCAAAGGTGGATCTACGACCCCCACTTGATCCGAACAAAGATCTCCACCACTTACCTGTGATCGCAATTATTATGTAACTAAGGCTGCCCAAAATACGGCGAGTTACGAATTTTATGGCCATGTCAATTAACTGGCTTGACACCCTTGTTCAACTCCGCCATCGCCGGTCCCATGCCCGGGTGGAAAAGGAGGAGGGTTGGGCATGGGGCTAATAACCCGACCCTGTAAAACCCAACTTGCTACAAAAACGTCGACAAAAGAAAAATCAGAATGGCGATCTTTTGTGGGCGGCCTATACCCTGGCAGGGGTGACGGGCAAAACTAACTAACACCCTTGTTCGCCGAATTGACCCTCATACATATTGACTGGGCGAAATTATTAGCCTCAGGGTCTAACATACACATGTTGAAATCTGGTCAATCCTTATAAGGTGACACTTTTTCAATAACCTTGCTTAATAATTAAAAAATGCATGGCTATTATGCTTCTTTAAAAATTAAATCCTGTGTAAAGTAAAAGAGCCGAACACTGAAAATTGTTGTACTGGCGTTCACTTATTATATATGCATAGATGCACAATCATGACCGGAAGTCAGAACAGTTTCCGATGTCTGGAATCCTTATATTCTCGCAAGTGCACCACAAGCAAGTGTAAAGGGGGCGCTCACCAGTTGCTATGTACTTCTATGAGTCAAGTATGTACAGTGATGTTGTTTGCATTTGAAACATGTACAGGGGAGAGAATGTTGGCATATCTGTGTGCTACTTTGATGTAATCTGGCTGACATTTCTTTACATACTGTACTTTCGGAAATTGTACACAACCAAAACACACTGCTAACTAAACTTACTGCTCCCTTGTGCTAAACAATGACCCTGAATTAGTGTAAAGTACAATATCGTTAGTACCTATTAAAATTGGGAAAATTATATTTGCCCAACTAGACAATACCAGCTTCTGAAAGTGCAATTGATGAATTACCAAATTTATAAAACGTAAAAAAAAAAGTTATCGGCGCTTTATTTTACAACTTACCTCCAGAAAGTGAAAATACATGTAACCAAGTGGAGCAAGCAGGGTTTATGTTGTTGAAAGGTGCACATCTGGAATAAGATCAAGGTATATACACTATCATCCCTATTGCAGCCATCAATCATACACAAAAAAAAGAGAATGAAATTTCATCATCGAGGCACTTAGCTAATGAACATCTGACCAGTTCCCTCCACTTCCCTCGATCATGTGCCAATGTATGTGTCTCCGCAGAACTTTTCCTGGTCCATTATGTGATGTTGGCAATTCACTTTTTCTGTCTAACTCTGCTTCTGCCACCTCGGAACTGCCCTGCACTAATGTTGACGATAGACTGTTGGCTCCTAATGACATGGCCATGCCATTTCAGCTTTCTCTTTTTGACAGTCTTCATAATGGCCTACTTTGTACCTGATGGTGTTATTCACTTCTTCATTTGTGATGTGGTCCATATAAGAGATGCCAAGGATGGTTCTGTAGCATCTCATTTCAAGTGCCTGGATTTTTCGTTGTAATTCTGCTGTCAGGGTAGAGGCCACACATAAATAAAAAAAATATTGAGATGAATAGTTCTCTCAATAGTCTAATTTTAGTTTTCAGACAGATATTATTGTCTCTCCAGATGGTTCTTAGCTTTGACATAGTTGCCATTGTTTGTGCTGTTCGTGACAAAATTTCTTTTCTTGATCCCTCTTCGGTGAATATGCAATCAAGATATTTGAACTGGCCTACTGTTTTCAGTTCCTGTTCTCTGATTCTCATCTTGGCTGAGATTTGTTTGCCACTATTTATCATCAACTTTGTCTTCTCGGCGCTAATCTCCATGTCAAATCTGGAAGATGTCTCATCCAGGTTCTTCACTAAGATGGCAAGCTCGTCTTCACTGCCAGCCCATCAATGTCGTCTGCAAAGCGTAGGTTGGTGATGTTACGCCCTACAATGCTGACTGTCCCACAGTGGTTTTCCAGGGCTTCGCTCATGATACGCTCTAAGTAGATGTTGAAAAACGTGGGTGACAGAAGACAGCCTTGATGTACTCCAACTGTTGTCTGGAACTAGTCCCCCACAGAACCTTGAGCAATTAGTTCACTGGTAGCCTTGGCGTACAGCTGCTTGATGGTATTGGTCAACTTTTAACACATGTTGTACTTCTTCATTGTGTTCCACAGTGCCTCATGCCGCACTGTCAACAGCCTTTTTGAAATCTATAAACACATGATATATGTATTTTTGATGTTGGGAGTACTTTTCACACAGAACCCTAAGACTGAATATGTGTTATGTTATGCTTCTTCCACTCAGGAACCCTGCCTGTTCTTCATTGACTATTTCTTCTGCATGTGGGTTCAGTCTGTTCAATATGATCTTCAGCATCACCTTACTAGTATGGCTGATCAAACTGATAGTTCTGTACTTTTGGCACAGCTGGAGATTGCCTTTTTGGGGGAGTGTTATAATCAGTGACTGGATCCACTGTGTTGGTCATTCGCCTGTCTGACAGATCGTGTTGCAGATTTTGTTAGTAGCTCTATCACTGATTCCCCACCAGTCTTGATGTTGTCTACTCCAGCTGCCTTCCCATTCTTCAGTGCTCTTATTGCTGTTTCCACCTCTTCTTTGAGAATGGAAAAATCATCATTCTTTGCGGAGATTGGAACTTCAAGCACCTCCCCTGGGTCTCCTGTGGACTGATGGTTGTAGAGTTCTTTACAATACTCAGTCCATCTTTCTGCAATGTCACTTGCTTCTGTGAGGCATTTTCCATTTTCGCCTTGAATGGTACCGACTTTTAGATGCTTCCGTCTGGTGAAGTCCTTGATGATTTTGTCAAAGTCTCGCGGGTCATGAGCGTTATTCGTATAATATTGTACAAGCGCACTTGTCAAAAGGTATTGCCTAACACATAAAAACAACACTCTAACCCACTCCCCTCTGATACTCGCTATCTAGGAGATGACCGCCCACGGTATAATTGCCTGGTTCGAGTATAGAATGTATATGGTAAATTGAGTTAAAATATTGAACAAATAACTACGAGCCCCCGTAAAGATAAATAAACAGTTTATTCAAAGACATTCAAATTTAAATTTCCTTTCATTCGGAATACACGTGGTTTTAGAATTAACTTTCACCGAATTACAAATAGATTGAAAATAGAATTAAACAAATTTAGCCGTTCTATTACTGATAGTTAACTTCATCAGAGAATCGAGAGTTCAATCAAATTCATCCGCGTTGTTCGAGTTTCATAACCTGTTATCGTCGAACTGCGTTCTCTGCTCACTCAAATGTTGACCCAGAGGTTCCTGTCTCTCGAGATACTTTTCCCTCGTGGATGTACAGCTCGAACTCAGACTTGTCCTCTGTATCGATGTATTCACCTCGCAACTTCTACTTCACAATATTCTTTTATCGTCTTGTACGCCCTCTATTTCCGTACTGCACGTCTCTCCAAATAAAAAACTATTTTCCTCATTCTTCGTGTTTTTGGTGCGCTCTTTACCGTTGGATTTTTGGCGGTCTTTCTGGTCTATTGTTTTCGGAGGTACTTCTCTAAAATACTCTCCAGAGTCTTTATTCCAAAAATACTACACTGCCCTCTCTTGCAGAGGTACTTTCAAGACTTAAGTAAATTTAACTAGTATATATTATATTCTAAAGATTTCTCATGTAGAACACACCTTATTCAACAGTGACCAATCAGAACAAATATATTTTCTCGAGCGCTTTCCTTTGAAAATCGCTTACATCAGCGTGTCAGGATGACACGCTTTGGTTTTAAGTAACACTTTGTCTGTTAAAAATCAAACCCTGACACTTTCGTGTCACGGTGGTCAGTACTGCTCTAAACAAACACAGTTAATTGGGTGAACCAGCCACATTCTATTATACCAGTATCTCTCTGTGCAGAATGTGTCTCATAAATCTAACAAATGGCTGCTGGCTAGTTATTTAATAGATTCGACTGAAAATTTGGCACTTTACAAATTTGGAATGCCTTTTTGCTGTTATTCTATAGCAGACTGCTTTCTACTTCTGTGCACTTTTGTCCAATCCAAATTTCTTTTGCTTTCTTCACAAAATGTTTTTTTCTTCTGATATTCTTGCATATTTCTCGTTACTCCATTGCCCCTGTTGTTTTTGAGGTCTCTTCGGGCATCACACAGATTCAAATTTTTTTCTGTAACCCAGGCTTTTTTCTTTGGGCGATGGAGGCCAATGATGTCATTGGCAGCTGTAGTCGTGACTGTGTTGAAAGTGTCTGTCATCACTTTAACATCAGCATCCTTCACAAGAAATTGGAGCACATTTTCTTCCAATTGTGGCTTGGAATGAATTGCAGATGTTAGTTTTCTTCAGTTGTTTAAAGTTAGATTTGAGCCCGATTTTCTTTGGCTTGTTAAATTTCTTCAGCCTCACTCGGAAGTTTATAATCACGAGGTCGGGATCACTCCCAACACAGCACCTGAAAAGGTTCTTCTTTTTTGCTCTATTGATGCCAGTTCGGTAACGGTTTTGAACCAGTATGCAGTGGATCTGGTTATGATGGGTTCCATTTGGTGTGTGCCCTGTCCAGCATGGTGAAGCTTTATGTTGGCCCAGGCTTTTGGCTAGTACAAGGTTGTTGTAGCTTGTGAACTCAAGCAACCTTCTCCCTCTTTCATTGGTAAGCTCATTGCAAGAATGTGCACACTGATCATCCAAGTGTTTTAGAGCATGTTTGCCAACTTTGGCATTCCAGTCTCCTTGGATGATGAGAATGTCTTTTTTTACTTACCATGTTTATAATACCCTGGAGTTTGTTGTAAAACTCCTTTATTTTGTGTTCGTAATGATCAGTAGTTGGAGCATAGACTTGGATAATTGTGATGTTAAAGGGAGATGCTTTCAGACGAATGGAGATGATTCTGCTAGATATGAGGCGACATTCAAGCACAAATCCCTTGATGTCTTTGTTTACAAGGAAGCCTACTCCATTTATAGACTCGTCCAACTCTCCAATATAGTAGAATATATGCCCATCTTCACTTTAGTGTTCTCCTAGGGCTTTCAATCCGACTTCACAGAGTCACAGGATGTGACATGTGTAGTGTTCCATCTCATGTGTCAACCCTTGGAGTCTTCCAATTTGCGCCAGAATTATATTGTTCCAGGTGGCAATGGCGATGCTGTCTCTCGCTGATTTTATGCAGTACTAGTAGCATACTTGTCACCTCCGTACTGGTGGATAACGATAGACACGGTCCTTGTTAACCAGGGCTACGATCGATCCGATATGGAAACTTCAGATTTTTCCAGTATTATCAGTGTGTTTTGGGAAAAAGTCGTCTGGCGGAGACCATCCCTCACCAGACCATGGAGTTGCCAGAAGGGGATGTAGTACATCGTCCAACTGCCTTAGGGTCTCCACTCCGGATTTTCTTTTACAGTTTACTTCACTAACGAAAGCTGACCTGCAAGGCAGCAGGAGACTCGTGTATGGGCGGGTTCGTCCATTTCCCGAGGAGATAAAGCATCTACCACCGAACTGGTGATATAAGCACCTAAACCGCGAGTCATTATACTCACAGATGACGGGATGATTTATCGGCCTTCGTTTTTACAATATTGATAAAACAAGTTCCGAAAATTTACTATTATTTGGGACATTGGCTTTCTGCAAATTTAGCTCGTAATACAATACTTCAGATTGTCAATTTGTCAAATTAATGGAAGTTTTTTAAATTTAAATAATGAGATATTTTTTATAACATTTTTGTGTGGATTGATATCGGGAACACGCAAGTATGCAGTCTTGTTCAGTAACTGACGCTGCACCCAATTTTTTTTTGCGAGGGGTGAGATGGGTAGTGGGGATAGGGGTGCTTTACCCAAGTTGGCATTGATATCAATCAGATAGTACATACAGAGCGCCTGGAGTTTACAGTGTGGGATTATTTTTTTTGGGGGGGGGGTGCTCAGTAGCAGAAGTGTTTTTCCTTCTCCAACATTAAATGTCACTGTCTTTCTTCCACTTTTGACGCCAAAGCCGATATAATTCTTCCTTACCTAAATTTAAAGCAATCAACAAAGTTCTGTAATCGTAGATTACGGAGAACTAAATGTATTCTGTGAAAACTATATTTCATCTTTTTGTTTCAATAATTTAGACCTTTCACCTATTTGCCAGAATTTTTTAAAGTTTTTCCTTGATCCAATTGCATGTCGTCCACTAAGTTTAGTAAATGAAGATGGTAATTAACTTCAGTTGCTGCGCTGGGGGACAAAAATATGCTATCAGTAAGTTATATTGACTCTTGAACTTCAACCCTAGATTAATCGGGTTCATGAGTATCCCAAGGGCAAATCATCCATAGCCATGTAACTGTTAATTGTTGAAAACTGGGAAAACTGGGAAAGATGGTTGGAACCATCTATCGACTTTACGTCTAAGCGATCTTGACGTTTCGACATCGAAGTCAACCCCCAAGAAACATAAAAAAACATACCCCCAAATAAAACAAGAACACGTTTTGAAAATGGTCAAACAACAAAATCAGTCACCCATGAAATATATAGGCCCATTAATTTCTGCTGGGAGAGTTTTGCCTTCTGTCCCCATCCCTAAAATAAATAAAAATTGCGAAATGCGCCCCTTCCCCTTGCACGGGCTTTGTGCCCCAGTATGTCGCCCGAATCACTCGCCTCTTTCGATAGCAGTGTATACTTCTAAATAACAGGTACACACAATTCATATGCATATAAAAATATTTAGTTTGGAATTTCTTTGCTAGTATTTGGATTTGAAGTTACCCCCCTTTCTATGAACATACTTATATATCAATATGTACATATAGAGGGTATCACATACATCCCAAAAACTAACTCACGGAGATGAATAAATGTTGCACCAACGATCTGTATTCAGATAAAGGTCTGTAAAAAGTTGAACAGTTTTCGAGACGAAGCAAACGCAGAGAGGATGTTCATTAAAGGATTGGGTTCCTTCATTTTTTATTGAAGCTTGATTCCTTACAATCAGATTGTTATTCTCTCTTTCTCGTCAGAATTATTTTGCTCTCTTTAAGTGTATCATTTGCTAACGTAAACAATATATATATTATTACATACTTGCAATTCATACTTATAATTACTTTCTTTAAGAACCTTTTCTTGACCTAACAAAATTCCTCATCTTGTCAATTTGAAACGTGATTCATGCACATACATCCAGTAACCTAGAAACCCGATAACAAAAAAGTTAAGTGAACTACATGCTAGTTTGTTTCCCCCAGTACCCCTTATCTCAATCTGGCCTAGATTTAGTTCGTTCACTAGACACGTCGACGTCGTGCCAGATATCCATAATAAACACGTGATTTTCCGGGTCACTAAAAAACATTCTCTTGATCTAGCTTTACCGCTCGTTATTTTAGGACAGTTTAACAACTACCTCAAGGTACAGTTTAAATATCGATCTAATTTCAGAATGCAATTTTCCAGACGCCGACTTGGTTTAATGGTAGTAACAATTTGTCTCACAAATTTAAACTCAGGAAACAAACGATGAAACCAGTTAAATATGTTACGTCCTGATCACTTTTTTTTTTCATGTGATACCGACCTTTGTCACGGACACTAGTTTTTATGTTAAATAGCATGTTTTGTTATAGACCGAGGATAACAACCTAAAGTGTACGTGTCCTTGAGATGTCCGGTCATCTCACTGAACACGTTGTTGGACAAACACTTACATTAGCCTTTAGATTCTTTTATGCGAGACGATAAAATTTCAGATATGACAATTAATAATCTCATAGCTACTCACAAATAGGGTTCTTTGAGTAAAACACACACAAGATGAATGCACACGAACAGAACATTAGTAGAGGACAGAAACCATGACCAACACTTAGTTTGGTCTCCTGTTAAGCGTGGAGATAGAGGTACCACATCTACCAGCATTTTTTCGACCTTCACCTTTCCTAAAACAATAGTCACGGTCCCTGTCACTGCACACCATCACCGCTAACTAAGTAAGCGTTCCTGCGATTTGACATACCCCTTGGTACTCTGAGAAAACGTCTGTATGTTAAGAGTAACACAATACTTACAAACTCTCGGTCCCATTACTTTGTTTATTTTCTTGACTTGCTTGCGTTAATATATATATATATATATATATATATATATATATATATATATATATATATATATATATATATATATATATATATATATATATATATATATATCTTGATTGTGATTTGTCAAAGAAAACCTAATCATAAAAAGGTGTTATCATGTGCCTTGCAATGGCTCATGTTTTACTGGTGAACTAAGGTTGTCCGATCTTCAGATTTGAAGGTGCGTAGTAATGCACTTTATATCGCCTGGTTCCCAGCACCTAGCTTGCTTCAGCACATATGTGGTCCTGGTACAAGCAAATCCACTACTTCAGAATGGTGGCATACTGGTTTATTTTTGTGTTTCAGCATGCTGCAATTCGAATGCAAATAGGAGAACAATACAATATTGTTGTCTTTGGTACCATGAAAGATATTTCGATCGCAAGTTTGTTCATACAGTCTCACTGAAAAGAATTTAGATTGCCCATTTTCCACATTATGACTTGTACGAATTACGCATTCATTTCATACATAGATGTCTCATGTTGAACCAACGATGCAAAGAGGGTTGAATTTTATGTGACAATGATGTATATTCGCACATTCATAGTTGTTGTAGGGTTTAACAACATTATTCAGCACACGATAAGCTATACATTGCGGCCAGTATTAATGGTGAAGGAAGAATCCGTGAAAACCCCAAAAAGAACCACAGACACACGAAAAGCTACTGACAAGCTGTCTCAAATTCCCAAATTGGCCGAATCCAAGACTCGAACCGACTGTCATGTTAGAAGTACGTAATATAAACAACCACGCGACTCCTCCCCCCACACCTCTTTTTTTTAATTTTTTTTTTATTATTTCACAATCTGGGGATTGTTTCGAAACTGCGTATTAGAATACGATATAACATTTGTTTTAGTGAAATATAGTTAGTTTTGAGCTTTTACACCTGACATTAAGTCATTTTCTTTTGTTGTAGCCAGATTTTGAATCCATGGTAACTTTTCTTCAGTTCATTTGGATTTTAAAGGATCAATTCGTATTTCAGGAAATAGTTGATGTGTTCATACAGAATTCTTGGGATAAAAACAGTTTATCAAAATTTTATTCGGATCTCCAACACCGGAGTGTTAAATATTGTGTTTCTACAATGAACTGTGCATAAGCACAAACAGACTTCAGCATACGTCATAGTCTTTCATCTTGGATTTTTTAACAGGAAACAGGACTCAACTTGAGTCTGTTAGAACATTTAATTACTAGGAATTGTGTAATTTATTTCGTGGATTATTCTTGCATTACTTTTGGATTTTATTATTAAAACTGTAAGTTCTTTTTTTTCATTTACAATATTTTTCCAGGGAAATAAATTATTTGTTAAATTTTACAAAACCTTATTGTTTTCACTTTTTCTGTGTTGCTGTTTATTAGAGCCTAAACACGTAAGAACATCGATAGGTTCCATTTATTTTTAAACTCCAATAAATTGACAGTGTTACTACCCCCCCCCCCACTCCCCATGACGACAATCAGGTTTGAAATTATAAATTACTAAGTTTGGTGCGAATATTTTATGATTTGCTTACTGCGTAGACGCAGCTAAATTCTTATAACGTTCGGACGTTTTTACATGCATTAAATCTCTTTCACAATTTTGTAAGTCTGCTGAGCGCAACCAAAGCAATATCTTCAAACTATGCGCCATGTTTTAATAATAAAACGATCTCAAGACGTCAATAAATGGCGCCATATTATTTTTTTTTACACCCTTGCAATTACTATACAGTAACATTTTGTTCCTTAGAATGTTGTTGTTGGGGGTTCAACGCTATGTATGTTTTTTTTTTAAGCGCATAATAGGGTTTTACATGGCGAAACCCTGTAAAATCGCGGTAAGAAACAAAGACAAACGGCAAGCTAGTGGCAACTTTTTCTACATCCCTACTGTTCCAGAAACGTGATTAACTGCCAAAATGGTTATAAAACTTTCATGAGCACTTTATAAGTTTTAATCAGCGCCAATGAATGGGCAACACTTTATGAACAATTACTCCACCCACCTGAACTGTCTTTTGACCTGAAATCACGTTCAAGCCAATGTTTTCCAGTTACCCATGTTCAACTAGTTGCATGTAACAAATGCACACTTAATACATGACATTAGCTTTAATTTAATGTGTGAGTGGGCATCATATTGTATTGAAAAGAAACCTCAATATGACAACTCAGTAATTTGAGATCTTTATGAGTTGTATTTAAGCTAGTCATGTTCCAATGTATTCATAACAAGTATTGCTGTCGTTCTATTTAGCGTATTTACTTGATTATAAGTCGAGGTAAACAACAAAGATCATTTTCTGCCATAGTTTAATGCGCATGCAGATCAGTCTCAATGTTCTTTGTTCTACTGATTAGGCCTAACAAACTGCACAGATCCAGATCTGCAGGTCTATTATGCGATGGCAGAGTTGGGCCAGTGCAGTTTGACTCGTCTTATAAGAGAGTACATACGGTATGTAAGCCCTGATCAGCTTGTGCAAATAGATAGCACATTCAATAGCTATTGGCAGTCCCGGATTACCCATTAGGCAGAGTAGGCAACTGCCTATGGGCCCCGCGACTTTTATGGGCCCCATCAGGGGCCCCCATGAGACCGTGGGTCTGGGGCCCCAAAAGTTTGACTGCCTATGGGCCTCCACGGTGCTTAATCCGGCGCTGGCTATTGGAGTCCGACTCTTCCATGTAATACCCGTTGGTCTTCAAATCTAGATTTGACCGAGTTTTGAGATAATTAATTCATGAAGTTAAATCCTTGTACTTTTTGGATTTTTTTAATACACAAAACAATTATTATGATAGCAAAGTACGCTTCGGTAATGATTTAATTGATATTAATACCTCACAAATACAATTTTATAATTTAAATTTCTCATATGTGTTGCATCCAGAAGATATAAATGAATTGAAACTTATATCTGTTTGTTCTTATAAAATGAATGCTTATTATTATTTCCTTATAAAATAATTACAGAATCACTTTCAGCACTTAGTTTTAAACTTAACATTTTGCTCACTAGTCTGCATCTATCATTGTTGCGGACCAGTATTAAAACCTCTGTTGTGTGTGTGTGTGTGTGTGTGTGTGTGTGTGTGTGTGAGAGAGAGAGAGAGAGAGAGAGAGAGAGAGAGAGAGAGCGAGACACTTTAACAATTTTTAAGTCATATCGTTACGATGTATGCAGTCTGGTAGTTTATAGTGATGTCTAACACTGGGACATCATGTCGCAGACAGGTATCATGTTGACCCACCCAGTCACATTATGCTGACACCAGGCCGATCGGTCCTAACACTAGCCTCTTAATACTGAGCGCCAAGCCAGACAGCGTAAGTGCCATTGTTACAAGTCTTTGGTATGACTCGGCCGGCGATTGAACCAACGATTTTCCACATCCGAGGCGGACGCTCTAACCACTAGGCCACAAGATCTCTCTCTCTCTCTCTCTCTCTCTCTCTCTCTCTCTCTCTCTCTCTCTCTCTCTCTCTCTCTCTCTCTCTCTCTCTCATGGAAATTTAAGGAGCTGTCATTATTTTATTTACTGAATACTTTTATTTACTCAATCTTTAGTAAAGAAGAGAACCATCTATTGAACCTCCCACCTCCAGCCAATACTGTTCTAAAAAAATACCGTACATGTTTTGCTCCTTTTTAAAAAATCCATCTCCATTAAAGGAAATGTGTGACATGCTTGTCAAGATAATAATTGAAGGGAGATAACCATTTTCGAATTTTGAACCAATGACATTGATGAAATAATTGTACATGTACATTCTTTAAACAATTTTGTTTGCTAATAAAAGAACACATCATTTAATTTTAACTAATTTCAGTAGCACAATAGTCTTATTAGTAAATATGTTTACAGTTAACACATTTGGATATCATTTGGTTTTATGAAAGAACGTTAATTTTACTATATCTTTTTTGATTACCTATATAGATATCAAGAGGTAATAAATCTACGAATAAAAAACTGTTACCATTTATAATATTTATTGAATTCATGCTTCCCAGTAAAAAATAAAATGATAAAGGGAGTGGATCTACTTTCACTTTGAGTAACAAAGGAGACCTCATTTGTTTAGACCCATGAAAACTATTTCTTAGAGGAAAAGTGAACATTTTTTAATGTGACTATTTACAGTGAAGATGTTTTGCTGCAAAATCAGTCCCAAAAGTACTTTCCCCAGATGAAGGATAAACACATTTCATTCTGTTGTCATATTTTAATCAGGGTAAATCTAGTATTTCTCTGTATTGCTTTAGCTGAATATAATACACAAGTATTACTCATACAGCAAAAAGCATTAAATGTTAAATCTAGGGTTGAAATATTTATATTGGAATATAGCATGTACCGAACCACTGCATATATTGCAATCATATTTAGGTCTTTACCCAAGGAAACAGACAAGATTGTTTTAGGCTGTCTATTCATCACCCTGTTGGTTAGAAAATAACTTCAAGCAAGATATCTAAAACAACTATTAAGTCAGACGAAACCAGACTATATATTAATAATCTGAAGAAGGTTCAACGACTCGATATCCTTCCAGTAACTGAACTTAATTTTTAATTATGTATATATTTGTTTTGGAACTTTTTGTCTTGAACATTTTTGCAAAAATATCCTCAAGGAAAATAATTTCATGTTGACCAACGTAATTTGATATAAATAACCCGATTAGACTTTCATGCTCTTTTGGTAAGTTTTCATCTTTTACAAATTTGTAAACATTTGGGACTTGGAATTGTTTGACACAAACCTTGTAAGAAAAATTAAGCTAACATCACATCAGGTAGACAAATGAAATTTAGTAGGCAAATTTGTAATATATCGATGTTTTGATCAGCATGTGATATTTATATGGAGAGGTATGACAGTGTAGCAGTCTATACGTTGTCAGGACCTTCAATTTCAGATGCAAGTAAATCTTAGAGCTACAATCCCATAGTGCCAAAATTAAAGTCATCGGTTTTGAAGAAATTCCTTAAATTTTGAAGCCAGTACATTATATAAAATAAAATGGCCAATGGTCTGGTCTTATTTCACTGCAGTGTTTAGATAGCTTGCTTACCAGATATAGTGTGAAAGCCAGAATGATTGATGGTAGCCCCACACCAATGACTCTCTCCTTGGATAAAGACCTAAATATGCAATGGTTAGGTACCTATAATACTAAAACAAAAATGTTGACCTTATAATTAATTAACCACTCTTAATTCTATTGCTATAGGAGTAAGAACAGTGTAACATAAAAACCTGTTCTAAAACGCTCCAATCATTAGACCAGTGTTTCTGGAAAGATTTTGGAGTGAAACAGCTTTCTTGCAAATACGCACATGAAAGAATGTTCATTTTCTTCTCTGAAAGGGTTTCATGTGGCCAAACAAATGAGAGGTTCCAGTTATTACTTGCAGTTAAAAATGTATAACACACTAATACTATAGTCAAAGATGGCCCACTCCTTTTTTCTTCTTCTTTTCACCAATAAGTATGTCCAAATATAAAATTGGATTATGTACAACGAGCCTTTTCTTAAAACCCAAGTGAAGTTCAGATCGTGTTGTCTTAAATGTATTTACTCTGTTGTCTGTCATTGTACAAACCATGATGCTTCACTGGGAATGTATAGCATGTTGTTCGTGGTGTACCTAAAGTACCTCATTGTTATACAGGCCCTAATGATCTATCTTAAAACTTGAATATTATTGTGCAATTAATATCTTACATGGTAATAATTCTTCATGAATGAATTTCATTTTATTGTCAAATTAGGTAATTAAAGATAGTAAAATTGAAGTTGCTTCAATAACCAAATAATCTGCACAAGTGTTATAAATATGACTACTGTAGTAATAAACATATTTCAAGTGAATATATAGGTACATCTGATGGAAAATAAGCCATTATTATCAACCAGTATACATGCAATACCTACATATACAAATATGGAGAAAGCAGTTATCTCCCTTCAAGCATTTCATGGAGTTGGAGGTTGGTGATTGATAAATGATAGTTAGTTAAATGAACATATTTGTTTGGTTTCGTGGGGAAAAAGTACCCACTTACCCAAACAGAAAAAATGTAGCACCATATATGTGGAACAGTAATGTATTGTAAGATCTCTAACTGGAAAGTATATCTAGTGGAGGAAAACCCTGGAAAAACCCAGGATGAACCATCAACTCACAGGACAATATTAGCAAGCATTCTTACACACAGTGGCCAAGCCCGAGACTAAAACCCTTTTAGACAAAGGTGAGAATTTTTTTTTAAAAAGCCATAACTTTCTCCAAAATGGAATTGATGAGACAAAATCCATAAACGATACATAAAGTCTAAGAAACATTGTTCACATGAAATGGTATCCGAATATGTAACAGGATCTTCAGCAATGCTATCAGAGGTAACAACCCATGTAAAGTTGGGTGACTAGGATCATAATTTTGTCCAATAACAATGTAAACTAGACAATCTATGAAAAGCACATCTACATCCATTATCCTAGAGAAATTAGTCTTGCTCAGTTTCATCCAAAGATAGTGACTGGTTCTTACATGGGAAAATAATTAGTTTGACAAGGGCTATAACTCTGAACAGGAGTAGATAAGACTAAACTTCCAAAGATTGACAAATTCCAAATGCCATCAGGATATGTTGAATGGTTCTTGAGCTATACCTGTTACAAGCAACAACCAATGTAACAGCATGATTCCAATTTTCAAGTTTGATGATTTGATCCAAAGTGTAGGTAAGACTAAACCCCAAAAATGCACACATAGTTCTCCGAGACAAAAGTCATACTAATTTACATCAGAATATGCTGAACATATTTTGAGTGGTGTTGGTCACAAGCAACCTTTCATGTGAAGACATTAAGTTTCTTGTCAAGGGCTAAAATTATCCAAAGTGGAACTCATACAAGGTACATCTAGTAATATGAGACAATGCACACACCTACTTGGATCAGAATGTTGATGGTTCCTGGGCTATGCTGGTTACATGGACCAGCTGCTGTAAGGTTTTCAAGTGACATATAAAGGGAAGTAACTCCATCAACTATAGACCTAAAAAAAAAAAAAATGAATGCTTCGGAAGGAATCTGGACATGCATCACAATTAATTTTACTATATGTTCTCTACATATATTTCTCAGTGCTGACCTTTCAACTGTGTGACAATCAATACAAATCACATGTTAATCTAAAATACATCCAAAGATGACTTCACGGTGAAGTTCTTATCAGGGGTTCACTGGCATTTTTTTGAGCGGCTGCACTGTAAACAGAACAGCATGTACACAGAACACAGATTTCACTTCCAGATCATCACAGAGGCCTTATTACTCCATGTGCACTGTCGCCAAATTACACACTGACAACCACTCTCTCAGCTCATATTCTCAAGAATAAACAATTACATGTACCTTTAAATCCCTACCAAAAATGCATCAATAAAACTCTTCCATCACCACCAAAATGAGAAAGGAAAAAATGTTCTAAAAATAGACTAGAACTACTGAACTGGAAATAATAATTGTGATGTGATTCCATCTACCTAATCAGTAGTATCAAATTATTATTTGTGGTTAAAAGTGCAAAAGGATGGAGTTTGACAGACAAATGGATTGAAAAGGTGGTTACAAAAGGGCTCTATGGTCATGATGCAAGGCTCTAATGAAAAGCGCTAATCCCATATCTCACAATCTTTCAAATAGTTTGTAGACAAAAAAATTAAAAAAACCTTAGTTGTGAGGGCAAAAATAGGGTCATAATTCAAATTTTCTTTAAATGTTTAAGCACAGACCCAGTTTGATGATTCCACGAAGCCCTTCAAAAGTTACTTAAGATAAGGAAAATATACAATGTAAGATCAAATTTGTAAATCAAATTTTGATGGAAAGAGTAAAATAAATATATCAAAAAGGCTGAGGTTTCAGTACCAAAATAAATTTTCAGGAATCTAAGAGAAGTCAATATCTTCTTTTCTATCAGCCATGTGTTGAAACCAGCTGGTGGCCATACTGGAGTTAAGATTGGTACCAATTTTATTTAGAAACAACGAACATCATAAAGTCTTTTGTCAAAAATCCCACATCAATACAACTATCTATGGAAGAGGAACAATAACAAAATTTTCATGGCAGCCATACTGGCTGAAAGGTCAGCACCACTTCGATATCACAAGCCTTTTGGGAAAACCTCATTGCTGATCATGACCAGTCAGTCGCATTAAGTTGCAGTAACAAGAATTTCAAGATGACCATAGTGGAAGACTGACCTGCATATTGATTTAGGACCAACTAGACATTATAAATCTTTTGATAAACCTTGATGCATACTGGCCAACCTGCCAGGCAGTGTTGTCGTGTTTTGAGACTCAATGTACGCAATTCCAAAAAGTTATATCATACGAATGAGAGTAGGTTTGCCACAGAAAAATTGGAGATCACCAAAATTTCAGGGGGGGGGGGGGGGCGCCTAGGAACTTCTAACTAAAAAATATTCTTTCCAACTAGTACAGTATTATGGATCTAAGAGCTTTTCCATTTCTTAAACTTTGAGCAAGATTGTTCTTTTTCGAGACATTACTGATGCTGAACATTTTGCTCCTAAAAGATATGCTGATCCCCCTACTCACCTCAATAAATTAAAATGGTAATTCAGAGCTTTTAGCACTGTCAAATGTCTTCCTCATGCAAACAAACAGATGCACACCAAGACAGTAACTAAAAAAATATACCAAGTTTGCCTTTAAAATCCATTGGAAAGTGAACAGGTCTTTACAGATCTCAGTGGGGGATTGTAAAGTTTAAGGATGCCATGTTTAAAAATGATTTTAAAAGCTTATATGAACACTGGAACATGAAATAATTTCATTTAGATATGATTAATTCATTTTGATGCTAGACCTGTGAATCTGTGGCAAATATGAGCTGTTTTCATCAAAAGTAAACTCTTCTTATTTAAGTCTAAAATATTTTTCATAAGTCGTATTACTTGTCGTATTACTTGTCCCATTAAAAATTATTTTAACAAAAATATTTAACTGTAAAACTAAGTTTACACTTCAATTTTTACCAAACATCTGTCACTTGTATAGAAAATTTAGCAAACTGAGGTGTACAATGATACGAACTAATTCATTGCTCTAATAATTCCATAAATGACATGAATGTTGTCAAGATTTAAGCAAGAAATAAATATATCCTTCAATAACCAACTGTCCTGGTGTGCAAATTTCCTTAAATATCAGTTGCACATGTTGACAACAGTTACACAATAAGTATTCCATGACTACACCTTTTTGAAAAATGCTAGGCTCACCATAATCAAAGACGTAATGCAGAATGTGCAATTTAATTTCCCTAAAATTTATCAATTCTTTCTTAATTTTCTCTTTCAATATTCATCAACAGTCTGGAAGTTAGCATTACAATCAGATTAAAATAAATTGTATAACAGGCACAGATAAAGGCTTGTGTTCTAACAACTTTTGGAATTCGTGATGCACTTTATTTTAGTAACCAATTAGAACAAATGTTGTATTTTGTATTAGGGAAAGTGATCATTAGAAACCATTATGTTGCAAATGAAATTTTGCACTTTCATAAATGTGAAGGCTTTAATTTGATCAGCGAATCAAATGGTCAACAGAATAAGACTTCATATGACATCTAATACATTTGTCAGAAATAAAACATTATTGCCTGTGGAGGTGAGTCATATTATTTATGCCTACTTTTACACGATTTCTTAAGAACATAAATTTCAGTTAATGACATCTTATTTGTATGCCTTCTTGCAAGACTAATATAAAGTTTTATAAAAAGAAACTAAGCAAGTCAAACATTTTTAAATCATAATCAGATTTTGAAAAATGGATGAAATGTCAAGGAATCATTTTTCCCCAGAGTACTTATAAAATCAATGTCATTGTAGTTAACTGTATTGTCAACGGCATCATTGTCAATGATGGCCTAGCAGTAACATTCTGCACTTTCGATCCAGTTGTCATGGGTTCTACCTCACACTTCTAGTCTTTCATATAAAACTTATACCTATGGTTTGATGGGTTTTCATGGCAGAGTGGTATAATATTCTTGTCTTGCGAAACATTTGAGGGGCTTCCATATCAAGAGTGGTACAAGATGCTTGTAATGTGATTACTTGCCTCCAACGTGTAAATGAGAAAGTTGCCAGTTATGTGTGGAAGGTCATTGGTTCTACTTGAGGTGTTTGGTGTCTCAAAAGTACTAGGATTTTCTTCAGCAGTAAAACTGGCTGCCATATATAGATTCTCTTCATCTGAAAATGATGTAATTCTGCCAAAAGATTTTTCAATCTTAAAATTTGACCATTTATTTCCAATTGTACTGATTCAGCGGACATAATGACCGGAATGGACAGTAGCCAGACCAGAACAGATATAACCAGAAGGTTAAAATCAATTTGATACATCTTTTAAGAAGCTAAATTCAGATTGGTTTAGTTAACTGTACACCCTTTATTGTGTTCCCTTTGATGTAATTTCTTACTGAAGCTGAGAAAATAATGTTGCACACATTAAAAAAAAAAGAGGCACACTTCTACTCATTATTATTATTCTTTCTTTTGTTTGTCTTGCTGTTGATATGTATCTAAAACTTTCATTCACTTTTCCTACAACTTTACTTATTGTTTGTGAATATGCACATCAATGATTAGGATTAAGATTTTGTTTTAACATAGCTTTAATAATTTTTCAGTCATATCACTATGATGTCTTAAGTGTGGCAATTTATAGTGATGTTTAGCACTGGGGCATCATGCCGCAGGATGTCCCACCCAGTCACATTATCCTGACACCAGGCCCACCAGTCCTAACACTAACCTCTTAATGATGAGTGTCAAGCGAGGCAGCTGTTAGTACCATTTTTGTAAAGTCTTTGGTACGACTTGACTGGGCAACAAACCCACAACCTCCTGCTTCCACGGTGGACGCTCTAACCACAATGCCACCGAAGTGGCCCAATACTGTGAATACTAATCTCCAACAAAATTTCAATCAATGAAAATGTCACTTATGCCTGCTGGTGACAATACTTCTGTGTCCAATCAAATGAAGTGGTTGAAAGAAACATTAAAAGGCTTCTAATCATACCTGCGTAATACACAATGGTTGTTGAAACCTCTGAGAAAACGATGTTAATCTTTCTGAGTTTTGTTATTTTAAAGATAAAGGTAATAAAGACAAAAAAGTGAAAAGCTTCATTAGAAAAAGCTCTGTACTTACAATTATTCCCAATACAATCATAACAAAAGTAGAAAAAAAGCACCAGTGGAGATGGCATCCCCTTTTTAATTTTCTTGAGGTCCCTCTGTAACTCGCACTCTCGCTTATAATGTTGTATTTGTTTCTAGACCCTTGTGTGCAAGAGTTATCAAGAGAGAGAGAGAGAGAGAGAGAGAGAGAGAGAGAGAGAGAGAGAGAGAGAGAGATGCAATAGAATTTACAGCTATAAATCAGAGAATTTTTTTCACAAGCTATTTCTCTATTAGAATTTTACTTTGATCAAAAACATCCTAGAGGATACCCATCTCCAAATTAAATGGTTGTTCCCTCTTAATGTAAATTACCTAATGATAGTGGACAACACAAGTTACAATGCAAAAACCAATTATTTTCTCACAATCAGTGACCTTGACCTTTCAGCTTTTATCCTAGAAATCAACATGGTGCTTTGTTACCTAAAGTACATGACACCCACAAAATCCAATAACTGTAGATGGTAAACAACTTGAAAAACTGTCAAATTTTGAAAGAAAGAAAAAAAAAACTGAAAACTTAACAAAACCTAGTTCTTCTTGATGCTTTGCCTTGTACCAAATTTGGTTTTAATCCACCAACATTACAGAGCATAAACATATGGGATGTACCAAGAGACAAGCTTAACTACAAATTCTGTATTCCTGTTCAAATCAATATGGAGAAGGGATACCAATGCTGATGAGAAATAACAACAAAAACATGCTGGTATAACCTTTAATTTCTTTTCTTTTCCAATTCTTATTCAAGAAAATCACACAGCAACTAAATAAATTCAGAAAACAACTTTTTCTTAATACTCCAGAGCTCAGATTTGTCAATTATTTAGCTTCTTCATTCTTCTGGGGTGCCATCCCTTGAAAATTATGAGCTCCCACCTAATTGTATTATTTACAATAAAATATATTTTCCTATTTGAAACAAACAATCAATATGACATGTTTAATCAGATACAAAGCTAGTCTTGCCATCCTTTAGGCAAGTTCTGAACTTGAATCCCTTATCAAAGAAGTCATCATGTTCCTTCTCTGGAGGACGTTCATCAATCTAAAAGTAGAACAGAAACAAATGAATTTCACAAAGACCATCTAATATTACAAACAGATGCATATCCTTGTTCATTTCTACATTAAAGTTAGTTTTATTTCCAAAAATAGTCCATCTCCCACCACCACCACCCTGGGGATGAACTAAACCTCTAAAACAATCATATATAGTCATTCCACCTCCACTCCCGATTTTAAGACTCAACCTTGAATAGTGTACAATGAATTGTGTAATTAAACACACACATACATGTGGACAACTTTGCATAGTACATACCTGAGTTGTTTTTCAGTAACCCAGTAAAAATAAAGTGAAACTGTTACTTGTGTCAGTATAAATAAAACTTGGGAATACACAAATTAAGTCAAAGGATTTTCTTTCTAACAGTAAGGGATAATACTAAATTGCAATTGGACCTGTTTATGCATGCATTAAAGTTGAGACAACTCTGATAAACAATTTGTTTTCTAACAACTTTCTCATATTTTATATACAAGACTGAATACTATCTATCCATTTGATCCATTATTTACATCCACCTATCTTTTACCAAATGATCTGTCATATTTTTTCTCCTGTATGCTCAACAGCAAAGTTACTATACCTAAATAAAAGCGAAGTGACTATACCTAAATAAAAGCAAAGTGAAGTATACATGAAGTTTGAAACAGGTTAATCGATGTCATATTGTATTAAAAAATTAGCTGTTGTGTTAAGAAATAGACAATTTTATTTCACACATTATTTTCATACACAAGTATTAAAATGTCGGTAATGTTGAAATTCCAATGCGGACATGAATGACAATGCTTATTTTTACAAGGCCACATTGTTATATAAAACTACTGTGAGTAAAATATACAGAAAACCTTTATTATCATGACACATGACATTTCAACCAAAATCTAATGTGAAGCTGGATCAAACAAAAGCTTTACTAAATTATTTATTCACCATTGCTAAGCTTTTTCCTCTGGGACTGGTTAAAAAATAACGCAACTATTTGGTTTAACTATCTATAAATCCTTTAAAACTATCCTTCTAGTACTTATTAAACATCAAACAAGTCTGTAACATCCCAATCTTTACTTCATCACAAGGCCAACTTCAACTGGATATCTAAGAATTATAATCGCAAAACAGGAGAGCTATTTCAACAATTCAATAAATGCTAGTAATAATGCAAGAATGAATCACGAATATAACTGTCAGACTTTAACATTCCATTCTAAATTCTTGTTATGAAATGCATCAGAGATTCAGAATCAACCTATATGTTTTATATGTCCCCTTTGTTATTTAAGTACATATAGAATTCATCTTTGCTTACCTAGATGTAAATGACACATGTGGGTCAAAAGTTAACAAAAAATGAATGAAAAGAATAACTAAAAATTGCTCAATGTACTTATCATGAAAGAGTAGAAACGAAAACAGAGTGAATCCTACAACACATGGAAAATATGATACCACTTGGGTGTTTCTCATTGTATTTTGCAATTTGGTATATTCCAGAATGCACTATTATTTTGAAATATAAATTTTAGTTAACCAAAGGTCACTTATAAAGAATATTGGAAATTAATAAATGCTCATGTAGGAATACAACAATGCATGCTCCCTGCCATACAAGTCTATCTTTTACCATAATAACAGCACTGATACTTTAACTTACTTCACTAGTGGAATTTCGTTATAAAGTAATATATAATATATTATTACTCTCTAACTCAAGACATATATAAGTATACAACCAGATAAACAAAGTTAAAGCAGAACAAGCAATTTAGTCTGTATCAACATTATTATGGCAAGATTAATTCTACAGGAACAACAATCTCCAACACCAAAGAATACATTGTATGTTTATTTTATACCTTTCAAGAATATTATGCAGTGTGGAATGCTTTTTTTTCCACAGCACTACACTGCAATCTCCACAGTATGAATACAGTGTTCGTATTTGGTCTTTTATATAATGGTTATAAAATACAAAACAAAATCTGTCTGCCGCAACATATCACATAATTGGAATTTTTTTTATACCCCTGAAATTTGGTCTTTTGTATCATGTTATAAAATCTGTCTGCCTCAACACAGCACATAATTGTTATTTAAACCTTTGAAATTTGGTCTTCTGTATCATGTTATAAAATCTGTCTGCCTCAACACAGCACATAATTGGCATTTTTTTTTTTTGCAACGATTGGAGGGAAAAACCTTGGTTGTAAGCTCATGAGGAAAACAAATGAGTGATGAGTGGTTGAAATGATACTTAAACTCAAAAGTATGATGGTGGCTTGATTGTGATTGACTTTTACGCAAGCAATTTGTCAGTGGGATTATACTGTATAATTTAGAGACATGTTGTGAAGACATTCACAGCAGAACTTAATCATTTATCTCAGACAATGACTATACAACACTAAACAGTGCAATAGGACTTAAAAGAAGCCAAAACACAATGACCAAACAAAATTAATTTTTGAACAACATTAATAATGGTAGACAAACCTGTACAAAGTAGGCACCAATCAAAAGCACCGAAAATTGCAGTATGTAAATCATTTAAAGTCATCCAACGTGATATTACAAACTTGAACATTTATTTATTGTGTCAAGATACAAAAACAAGTCCTATCCCTCTGGCTGTTGCTAATGATTACACAACTGTAAATCGCATAAAACCTTTCCATTAGGGACTGGTTAAAAACTATTAAACTGTTGTGGATATATATCTGTAAATCCCTTAACCTTCTGTGTCGTACTGGATACAAAATATTCAACTGCTGTGCACATTTATCTGTATATTCATTAAACATTATGCAAATGTTGTGCACAGTTATCAATATAACCAGTGTATCCCCTAGGGGTGCAAGACTGAGTCAAAACGGGGGATCAGAGTAAATTTAAAAAAATATTGGTATCAAAACTGCGGGTCAAATTAAAAATGTGGGGATCTCTCAAACGCAAATGAGGATAAAGGGAAAAACTGAATATAACAACTGTTTACGGGCCGCAAAATGTTAAGCCTTTACCTCAAAGTAGGTCAAGAAGTTCCATGTATGACATATGCATCCTCATTCACAAAGACAAGAATGCACACACTGACTGGACCACAGAACAATTATACAAATGCAGTTGCTCTAGACGTTACCCCCAAATCAGACACAGCTGTGTAACTTTGCAAAACCAATTCAAACTTTAACAAGGAATGGAAGTCATAGCAATAATCCAAATTTCTTTTTCTATTTTTGACTTCCCAAAACCCTCAGACTGCATCCAGGCCAGACTGTAATGTATTCATCCTTAAGAAACATTATAATCCTCCCTCAAATTGGTGCCAGTGGTGTCAGGGTTGCAAGAAAATGAACATATTACTTATGAAAATGTGACCATAGGCTAGTAATTCCCCACCCCCAGGCTGCATCAAGGACCCGCAATCCTCATGTAGATGATATCAGGGCTACAAAGATAAGCAACTGAAGGACAGACATCAGTGACAACAAAGGTGATCCATTCCACCAAAGACAACAAATTTGTCAATTATATATTCACAGTAAGTAATGACACAAAGAAAGAAATGTTCAGAAATCCAAAATTTGGCATCACTGAATATTTGTTTTCAAAGAAAATAATTCTGAGAAAGGAGGAATTATTAGATAAAATCCTGATAAGTACTGGGGAAACTCTTAAGTTAATAGTAAACAAAAGCAAGATTAAGAATGGAAAATTCCACTGTTACAGTAGCACTTTTAAAGTAACCAAAATTACCTAACATGTCTATGTTTTGTCACGAGTTTAAATTTGGCGACTACTTCCAAAACTTAAATACCAAACATGATACAAATGAATGGATTCCCACTAAACAGCATGCTCTTAAGTACTAATATAAATACAGGAAATTTAAAAATTTAAGTAATTATTCAATTATTGCAGAGACTGTAATGACAAAACTTTTAACAATATCCAACTTGAGCATACAAGTACAGCATGTGTTGGTCAAGATTCTGTGGAAATTTAATAAATTTATCAATGAAATAAGATGTCAGTATCTTATTTTCATACGTCTCTTCTCTTTGACAACCAATTTGGAAGCCAATATCTGCCTAAAATTTAAATGAAAAAGACTTACTGTATATGCCTTTTGTCTGGTTGAGTACAAGTACCAGCCCTTTGCTCTTGTCCAGTCCTGGAATTAAATTATTCATCAGAATCAATACTGCAATTGATATGAAGGCATATGTAAAGTAACAAGTCTTCCATGGAACACCAGGTAGAGTTTATGAACAGAGTTAAAACAAGCAAGACATGCATCCCTGCTTATCATTTAAAAACTTTCAGAAGACAGTAAAAGTATTTGTGTTGGAAGTTTTATTTGAATAGAGCAAAATGACTTTTAAACACTTCAAACACATTTTAATGTTCACCAATGCATTACAAGTGATACCAATTTTTTCACTCTTCATAACCTGAACAATGATAGTGGCGATATATCAAGACTGGAGTGTTCTAAGGAAAATTAATGTATATACAGGGCTCGAAATTAGCGGTAGTCCGTTAGCCCGAGGCTAGTAGATTTCCAGCCGGGCTAGTAACTTTCATAATGTTAATAGTCCGACGGGCTAGTAAGTTTTTGGTTATCAACAGTCAGCTTTTGTTTACTCAATACCCTAATAAAGACATGACTTCGGCCGATGTTCTTTAGAATCAACGCAGTGACCGTTGTAAATACAGTCATAAAATATTAGCATGTGAAGATGAAGTCAATTTCTGCCTCAGAAATGTGTTTCTATTACAAGAAGCCATCTGATTATGTGCGTTTCACTTAACAGCGCCAATTTAGGTCCCGTCATTAACAACGGAAGTTTGGAAATTGATCCGTATTATTCTGATACTGACTTAAATGGTATCACGCTTTATTCACGCGACCACAGTAACAAATTACGAAACGTTACACCACACAAAAGAACATAGCATCAACTATTCAAAGAAATTAGTTTACATGTTTGTTTCTTGAAGGTATTGTTTTTTCGCAAGTCACAAACGGGTAACTCATATTTTATGTTTGCATCGAAAAATTAGAAGAATTAGATCAATTTATTATGATAACATTACTGACACATCATTTTCCAAGCAACTAATTTTTCTATGATAATAAGAATAGCTTTTATATTTTTCCCCCAAAAATAATTGAACAAATAATTGAATACACGTGGAGATATCCAAGCATTTGATGGGAATTAAAATCTCACATGGGCATCTAAGATTGAAAATATTCACGCTTATTATTAATTTCAACAATACACTGAGGTTCGATTAATTAGGAACAATTACCAAACATATGTTATTAATGATGAGACCGTAATTGGAGCTGTTAAATACCACAGGTATTCGATGCGCTGTTGATGTGAAGGGGGAAAAAAATCTAAAGAAACAAATCATACAGTGACAAAAATACCTAAGAAAAATATCTCAGGAATATTTTTGGTATTTTTGTCGCTATGTGTGATTTTGTTCCTTTTGATTATTGTTTTCTTTTTCATTCACATCAAGCTGGCGTCGAGCACCCGAGTTAAATACAACGCGCCGAGTCAGCTGGCTTCGTTTGATCGAGGCACACATTTTCCAAGTTGAAACTAACATTATCTTTTGATGTTAATATTTTATAACAGTGTTTACTTTAGCCACTGCTTTGATCATGCAGAACATCCACTGAAGTCGAGTCATTATTAGGGAGAAGCAATTTGATGGAAGGGGGGCAAATACACGTGTTTTTAAACGGGTTTTTTGCTCGGACTTTTTTATATAAAGGACACTGTGTCATTCCTTTTCTTACTTCAAATAATTCGCGTCAGTTATACTGTAACATCTCATATTTCAAAACGAGGCACAATTCCCGCCATACAAGATAGACAAAATGTGGCGTTTTATAGAGGGTGTTCAGCCTCCGGAAAAAAAAGCAAAATTCATTCTGTTATCTTGCAGTTACAAAGACATCTGTGTTTTGACTTGGCCCACAGTTGTACAATCATATGCTGCTAACTGCAAGAATATTCTGGCATTGATTGACCTCATCCTGACAATCCCAGCCCATTCTGCTGATGCTGAAAGGGGTTTCCCTGAGATCAAAATGGTGAAGAGTGACTGGAGATCTTGTTTGCGACCTTGGGTTCTGTCCGACCTACTCTTCATCATGTTTCATACAAATGACATTCCAACATATGATCCATTATCAGCAATACATTTGTGGAATGTTTCAGGGAGACGGGTAAGGAGACCAGAACAAACCCCATATGGACCCAGAGTACAGGTGGAGGACGAGAAATGACACCTGGATCCCTTTCTGGAATTGGATCCAGATTATCTTGATAAACAAGAAATGTGATTTTATTGATGATTTAAAGTAGAATTTATACTTCTGTACTTCTGCAGTTTATATGATAATGCTATTTATGAAATAAAATTGTTGTTAGTCTCAATACGAGTGTGTGACATTGTTTTGGGGACAGGGCTAGTAAATGTTTGCCAGGGCTAGTAAATTTCTCAGTACACTAGTCCGTCTGGCTACCATAAAATTTGTGTTAAATTCAAGGCCTGATATATTCCAAAATTTAGAACACAACAACTTTTTAAAAGTAAAGAAAACGGTAGTTTTTAAAGACGTGCATTATTCTTAGGAATGCACTTTCTTTAAAAATCAAGTACACAAAAGAGGCCCTATGCCAGGATTCATTGTGTCGAAGTTGGTGAGATTCTGTTCAGTAATTTTAAAAAAATAAAGTTGTGTAAATGCTTTAGATCAGCATTATTTATACCATTTTGTGAGTAGAGGCCCCAATATGCTATCATTTCAACCTGTGATGTTTAAGAACCTTGCATACATCAAATAACTAGTATTGATATCAACTGCACTGACCAAACTCTGCCATTCATGGGTTTAATTGCCGACTGACCATAAACCCTTTCCCATGCAAGTTATAATTGCCAGATTTCTGCAAATTGTCCTTTGATGAGAAAAACATACCCAACTTTTATTTCAAAACTTAAACAAAAAATGTAAATAAGTTTTTAATGAATAGATTTAACTGCCATGTTTGCATTTATTTTCTTCATAAAAAGTCTAAAATTGTAAATGAGGTACTAATGGTCGATATCACTGTCTAGGATGCACTTCTTCGTTAAATCATCTATTCTTTTTAATCAATGAACATAGTTTTTAAGGACATACACAACAGAAAGCAACTGTCTTAACATTTTGTGAAATAAAATTCAGCTTAAAATATAATTATGTAGGTCATACAAGTATAGGACAATGCTACATTGTGGAATTCAGAAACACTGTAATGTCAATGTTGTTTTCTGACATTGTGATAATATGAAAAAAGCATTGAAGCAAATAATATCTACCACACAATTTGTTACTACAAATATGCAAATACTAAAACTATAAATCTGGCTTCTTATCAATGGATTGTTCTAACAAATCTAGAAAGTGAGTGGTTACATTAAGAAAGTTCATCTCTCTAAAAACGGACTCAGCCACATGACAGGCTTAGTGACATAGTTGTTCATGCCTGTGTCAATTTGGTTGTAAGAAAAAGGGTATAGTTCATTCATTGATATTTATGCTTCAGTTCATCAGCAATGAAAGTTATGGTAACATTTTACTGGAAGCATTTAAATTTTGATTAACGTTACAGTATGGAGACACTTGTGTATGGACTTTCATGTAATGCTATCAATCTAGGGAATCTTTCAAACTGTAGTTAAGAAATCTTCTAGACTTATTTTTATTGAAAAGTGTTAAAAAAAAGAGAGAAGAAAACAATTCTTGATCAAGCATTTCTACCAACTTGCCATTTCAATTCTGTAATCTAGATACTTTTATCAGTTAAAATTCATTAAAATGTATAGTTTCTATAGTGCTCTTTAAAGTCAAATGGCTATTATACACTGCATATGAACTTAATACATTTGTATACTTACAAAATGCAGTAAAATATACATACAACAGAATTTTCAACAAAGAAAAGATTGCTAAAAAAAATCGTTAATGAAACTTTGCCTGTTGAGAAACAGACGGCACTTCTTGCTTCAATTTCTGTATGACTCAATTCTCACTATTAGTATTATGTCCAAATGAAAATGTTTTCACTACATTATCTTGTGCTAAATACCTACAGCACTGCTCACACGACTGTTTGTTTCTCCTCTCATTGCAAATGTGGTGGAAAGACCATTGAGAGGATGTGATGTAAAGACCATTGGGAGGATTAAAGAAATGCCCCATCACCCACAAGTTATATCTAAATGTAGAGAATTGCTTAATACATCATGCCTAATCTTTATAAAGTTGAAGCAGAAAAATTTGGACAAGACATAACCAACTGTTGCAAATTAGTTCACATGCTCTAAAGATGGAAGAATAATCTGATGCATAGCCATAATTTCTCTCTTATATTCTTCCATGTTGTCAGAGATGTTCTGACCCAGTCACTTTAAGTCAGCAAGCTCCATATACAATTTGTTTATCATAAAATAATTTTAAAAACAAAAGCAATTCTTTTGTTAAAAGTGCTATAGTTAGGAAATTAAAAACTGATGTGACAGATTTTACTAATCATATGTAAATCTGAATGCAAAATGACGGAAATCTGATAACAATACAACATGCTGTACAATTAATTGATTAAATGGATTTGAGAGAGAGACAGCAATTTTGTGTTTAATAAAAATAATTAATCGCAACTTTAATTTTGTAAAAATAATTAAAGGGCAAAATAGCAGGAAATAACTGAACAGATATCTTTAAGTGACTGACATTCTACTGACAACAAAGAATTTCCAGGAATTCAAGAAAAGACAAGTTTATCATTTCAACTGCTGAGTATCAAAACAATGTTTTTCTGGAGTTATAAGATGTTCAAATTAGCGACTGTGGCTTCTTTACTGATTTAAGATCAGAAACTAGGGCTGTCAACGGGTACCCGACCGTAGTGAAGTACCCGGGTATTGAAAATTAATCGCGGGTACCCGTTCACAAAAAATAAATTGTCGCCAGACTCGCCAACACTATCAAAATATCATATATCGTCAGGAGTACGCTTGTCTCAGTTACAGCTCCAGTCTATATTTAGGAGTAGGACCACCCGTTATGCATCAGCGGCCCACTACTAAATCATTGCACACGAAACCACTTCAAACAGGTGTGACAGTTATGGCTTTAATTAGAAACCAGATCCCTGCTTAATATAAATAAACAATACATCAGAGAGTCTGTTTGGATTAGTAAAATTCATTGGCATTGTGCAACAGGACAAACCCCTGATCCCTGAGGCATTATATGCCAAGGTTAAAACATAGTCATTGTTCTACAGGTAATAAACCTCTTTGTAGACGATAACTATTGATTTCGGGTGCTAAATGATCGGTACATTGTGTGCTCTTTTAATGAAATTCAGATGGCTACCATTTATTCCAAACACACATGTCAAAGAAATCAAACCCGTTATATTATTAACAATTATCACCTAGACACCTTGAAATCTTCGCCATGCCTCAAAACAATCTTTGAGCACCTCATTGTTTCGAGTCGACTAGCTCTGCTAATTTTGAAAATTAGCCATCATGTACCGACATTTCTACTCTCGATACTACTACATTTTTGTCATAACTATCTTAAGAATTATAATTCCAAAATTATATCACTTCTGTGACTGCGTGGTCTCTCTCTCTTTCTCTCTCTCTCTCTCATGCACACAGACACAAGATGGTTTTAACGTGTTACTCTTGCCATGGAGTAAAACTGCTTTACACGCATGCGTGGGTAATTCAAATCTGAGGTCAACAGCCGATGAATACACATGTTCTGTTCTGACACGGATTTATGCTAAAAAAAGATGAGTGCTTTAAAGGATTTAACGCAGCTGATCATGAGAAGTTGGATTATACTTACCGTCTGGGTACAAATGTTATTCTAAATAAATTTATTAATTAATAGTGTGCGGTCCGATCATTCGCAGCTACCACGGTGCAGACGCTTCAGACCGAGTAGTGCATTACACGGTTAGTCTCTATCGCCAGATAAAATATTAAAGAAAGGCGGATAACAATTAGTTGGTCTAGGGTTGTACATGTCTTATATGTTTCTAACGGGTACCTGGGTACCCGTTAAATGGTGCAACAGGTACCCGGGTAAGTTTTTCATGATTTTTGACAGCCCTAATCAGAACCAATATCCTTCATATAATGGAAAGCAATCTACAAGATGATAAAAAGAATGGATAAAGAAAGACAGTGCCACCACTCATTCTGGACATACTTACATTTGGAGTGTACTTGATACTGTAGTACCAATAATATAGTACACCACACGCTAAGATCAGTCTAGGGATCAATATTCTACCAACTCCTGCTGGTGTCTCCCCCTGTAATAGAAACCAATTTTTTAAGTTTTTTTTCCTCCTTTCAATGATAATACTAACATGATCATAATACTTTAGAAGTAGGGACATCCTTGTTTTTGTTATTGCCCTACCAATTCCCCCACCCCAACCCCAAGAATTAAAATAAATAAATCAAAATTCCCCAAACAGATTTGATTTTGGGCAAATTGAGCCAGTTTAGCCAAGTACTTTAAGTGTTTAGTAACTTAGTAACATTATATATTCTAATAATTAACACACACACACATATATATATATATATATATATATATATATATATATATATATATATATATATATGTTGATTAATTTTAAAACCAGTGCCATAGGTAAAACACATTTTTGGGGGAGCCTTATGGTTCAATGATGGATATAAAAACATTCATAAATCATCCCTGAAATTGCAGTGATGACCTTACATTAATTCACCATACATCAAAGATTTTAATCCAACAGATGTCATGAAGCTGTTGAGTGATAATGGATTATGAAACAGACCGCCAGAACCTAGGAGGACTTAAGGGCCTACAACTGAAGATTAAATCAGAAAACAAACTTTCAACTTTCCTGGAGTATTGTGAAATACATTTATTGTTGAGTTGATGCTGATGAATACTTGGCATTTGCAGGAGGAGTCCAGTTTCTGTACAAATGTTAATATGTGATCCTGTAGATAGTGGAAACAATTCCGATTTCAAGCCCTGCAAGACCATTCTTTTATCTGTGTGACTTTTTGATATTTCTATAAAAGCTCAGAGTGCACTCAAGTTGTGACTGTTGCTTATTATTCATTATCATGTGAACTGCATTCACAAGTTTTAAAACTTGAATCTTTACAATTCTTCAACTAATATAGATAGTAAAGATTTTGCAAACTAAATTTAAATTATCTTGGTTATTGATAATAAAACACAACGTGTATATATTATAACACATCACACAACATAGCTACAGTGTACAACACTACATGATTTTGTACATATATTCAGTTTCCCAACAGTATCATGAATGGTACATGGTGCTACATATAAAAATTTATACATGCATATGGCTTCACTAACAGACATAGAACATTAATATTTGTATACAGTTCTTTTACTCTTTTACCCTTTGTGGGGAGTGTGAATTCAACTTGTGCTTGCTCAAAAAAAAAATCATTCCTCATAATGTTACAACTGTTCTCATGTTTTCAAACATTTTTCTCCTTGCAGGATTTCACAGGATCTAACTTCCATGCTGAAATTTGTTCTGAACATTATTTTAAGTTAATATTAAGATTGTCTTTTGCAGGATTTTTTAAACTGATTGTTACTGAGAAATTATTATTGCAGATTTCAACAAGATAGTAGCACATGGTTAATCAATGGCGGTCACTCCAGATGTCTCGGAAACACTTAATCATGCATATTTTGGATGCCAATTTGTTTATCTGGGATGCAGAAAATCGCTTAGACAAGAGTCCTCTGCATGCACACAAAAGCAGGGTACAAAATTCAAAGGCTTGCCAGTCATGCTTTAACCACCTGCCTGCGGTGTATTAGGAATGTTGTTGGAAAGAAAATGTAAATTGTATGACCTATTTTATAATCTGATATTTCATAACGTTGATTAAGATTTCCAGGTCCTATCTACTGTTTTCGACAATAAAACAAGCAGCATATAAAAGTTTATGTTACCAATTTTGATCGCGAGTTTCTTCAATATCAACAAATAGGGATAAAATTTTGTGGTATTTTCTGGTTTAAACAATGGGATCCATGCCTGAACAGGTTCGTAAGTTATCGAGGGAGTGGTATAAAATGAAGTCTCCATTTTATATTCACTCATAAATATAGGGTTCTCAATAGATTTCAATACCGATAAGTCAGCTGACCATTGACTAAAATCTTAGAGTTAATTCTTCTGAACAACTATGAACCCATAGCTGTGATTCCTCATTTATTTTGTGGAAACATATGATGCTTAAGATTTTTTTGTCTCATGCTGAATAATGAAAAATACTTGTACAGTATTTTGTAAGAAACATGCACATGTGGGTAATCTGAGGTATTTTTGTCATGATTTTACTTGCTTCAGATTATTGTATTTTTTTCTCAACATAAAGCTCGCACTGAGCACCTTTGTGAAGGACTACAAAAGTAGGACATTTTATCAATAAATTATGGCCAAATCTAACAAACATAAAATCACCTTATCAGTAATATAAATTAGAGCTGTACCGATTAATCGCCCGTACACGTAATCGGGCCGATTATTAGCACAATCGGTATAATCGGGTATCGGCAAAAATAATCGGTGCCGATGCAAATAATTTTTTTAAATAACCAATTTTTCCTGATAAAAGTTGTATATACAATCGCGTTTTGACTGACCGTAATTTAATCCTTTGTAACACTAGAGCTCGGGATAAATGCAGTATGCAAACAAGTCGCTCATTAACTAACACTACTGTATAGTCGAATAACCATATATCGAGATAAACACATCGAACCATCAATTAATCTTTTTGTAACAAAGAGATTGCTCTAATAAAGTATTTAAAAAGAATTTATCTTGCTGCCAGTTGTGCGAAATTTTCAACTCCAGCGTCCGGTAACATTTGTAAACTGCAGTAAACCAGACTAAAGTACATGTCGCTAACCGCCATTGTAGTGCCAAAGTCATGTGAATAGCCAGTAAGAATAACATCAAAGGGAGTAATGATGGATATATACACAGTCAATTTTGAGGTTTGTGTTTTTCTTTATCTTTATGAAAACTCACAAAACACCGATAGTCCTTATGTCCCAGTGAGAAATTGTTTGAAAGGGCTTCAGTGTAGGTTTGAGTACGTCGTCCGTCTTTCAGTTAATCCGTAATGCCTGGAGGGTGAATGAACTCATTGTCTTTAATACTAGTAAGTGAGAATCATTTACGGATTTTTTAAAATTATTTTTTATTTCTTTTATTAGTGTTTCACTAAACCACCATCTGGCAGAAGGGGCGGTCTCTCATAAGTCATAACAGGTTTTACTGTACCTTTGAAGCACCGACATATACCAAACAAATAAAACAATTCTATATCAATGTGTTACAATTATCTGATGTTGCTGCAGCAATAACGAGTATTTGTTGTCGTCAAAGCAAGCCGACGACCTTTGCTCATAGAAAGTCGGCAATAAACTCAAAAGCATTGCCTCAATTTACATAGCGTTTAGAACATATTTATTGTGCCGCGAAACTTTCCTGTTTGCAAAAAAAAAAAAATCGCCCACCCCCACAGTCTGTGGACAACAGAGTAGTAATTTATTTGGATACATTGTTTCAAGAGCCCGAATAGATTGGATTATTAATATTGGCTCTGCGTAAGTACTGTACATTATAGTATATGGTCTCCCTGGTAAACTCGACCGACTCGCGAATTATGAAGGCTGTATTTTACCTTTATGTAATTTCGTGTTGTGGAAATCAGAAAATATGCACATGCAAAATAATAACAAAATCAATAATAAACAGTACTTTAAAAATGTTTAATAATTTTCGGGTCACCGAAAGTTACTTTTTTAACATGCCTATGTCTTAGAAAACGGATATTTTTGTCCCAAGATGTACTGCCGTTACAATAGACAACAAAAACACCTAAAACCTGTAAAGTTTTGACATTGGCCCACGGATAAGCCCCCCCCCCCCTTTCCAGGCCTTTATTGTTTTCTAAATTTGTCGGCTTATACCCGAGTACATACTATGATAATCAAATAATCGGTCTCATAATCGGTATCGGCAATTTTGATAATCGGCTATACGCGGTATCGGCAAAAAGTGACATTGGTACAGCTCTAATATAAATGAACACAAGGAGTGCAAGCGTGACCACAACCCTCAGCACAATTTGACTTTTCTCATGCATCTTTTGTCACTTCAGAGTCACAATAAGTCCAAACAACTCCACATATCAATTTAAATGACAGCAACATACCATTGCATAAATCGGATGACCATCACAGGAATCCAATCTGGCGAATTAACCTTAATTTTCACCATTACGGTCACAAACCGTTACTTCTAGAATCCACCAGACGGAAATATCACATTCTACACATTTCTACCATGTGCAGTAAATATGTGTTGTTCTAATAATCATACCAAACACAGCGCAGAATATGTTATTTTCAAATACTAGAGAAATTTAATAATGCGGTATCAATCCATTTGAATTTGCTCAGAATAATGAATGCAATATGAAAATATCATTTACAGTATTATATTACTACTATTAGGGCTGTCAACGGGTACCCGACTGTAGCGAAAAACCTGGGTATTGAAAAGTAATGACTAGTACCCGTTCACAAAAAATAATTTGTCGACAACACTATCAAAATATCATATATCAGCAGCAGCACACTGGTCTGAGTAGTCCGAGTTTCCTCTGACCCTTGCCACCCCATTTTTGATATTTGGACATTCATGCTGGGGTGTAAGGTCAGTGCGCATTTCCTATAAAAAAGTTGGAATTCACAGACGCCATTTGATGTCGGCATGGGTAGCAGCTTACATGCCAGCCCAGCAAACTTGAACAAACTTTCATAGAGATATACCAGCATGAAATCGATAGGAATGATTTATTTTCTCAAAAATCGCGAGCATAGCATTTCTTATGCCTAGACGAGACGAAAGTACATTATAGCTGAAATTTGTCCCGGATCTGGCTATTTGCATTCCTAGTCACGTGACTGCACAAATCTCGCAACCTAGGTCATACAGTCACTTGATACCAACAACAGCAAATTTCCAAAAGTTGTTGTACATATACCGTAATTTAGACATATTATATGGTAGCCACATAATAAATATAGTCTGTTCTCTCCTCACTAAGTCATACAGATGTTTGTAATAGAATTCGAGGGAAAGTAGAAAAAAGGTTTGCTATAAATAGAACATGTTACTGTAGGAAAGTACAAGTCCACAGACAAGCGTACTCGTATACTGTAGTTACGTAAAACGGTCTTTTCTAAAATAAGGTCTGTCAGATTAATGGAATGTTAATATAAACAAGATTTTGGAAGGTGGATAAACCGAAAAAGCGTAATCCATATACGTTTATACGTAACGCATGATTTAGTGGAAAAAAAATTTGTTGCTCAAAAGTTGTACATGTCTTTAATGTTCTAACGAGTACCCTTTAAACGGCGCAACAGGTACCCGGGTAAGTTTTCCGTGGTTTTTTGACAGCCCTAACTACTATTTTCAAAAGTTGTTTCTAAAAAATGCACTCACTATGCACATGCATACAGAATTTCAGTTGCAACCATTAGCAGCATCTGAACCAGTCTCTATGGATTTAGTACGCACAATCATTATGAAGAGTGCACCAAAGTCATGTGAACTTGATCCCATTCCAACATCACTGCTGCTTGAGTGCTTAGATCCAATATTGCTTTCACTAACCGTAACTGTATGGTGATAACAAGTCATTTGATCTTGTGTTGTCAAATAAAAAGCAAGTTAAACGATTTTTCTTGTGAAATTACTTTCATCATGTTATTTAGCCTGTGGTAGGATGAACTACTTCCGTCTGGTGGATTATAACCGGGCAGAATTCATGCGATGGTCATCAGCATGTTATACTTTGGTAAGTTATTTGTCTTTTGAAGAGTTTTATCCTTTGGTAAGTTATTTGTCTTTTGAAGAGTTTTTCAGTCTTCTTGAGAATCGTAAGTGACAAAAGACGCGCGAGACAAGTCGAATCTAGCGGAGGGTTGTGGTCCCTCTTTCATTCCTTGTGTTCATTTATACTACCGATAAGGTGATTTCATGTCAAGCGATTTCGCCGTATTTTATTGATAAAACGTCTGACTCCAGTGGTATAACTAGCGCATACATGCGGCATAGGTAGAAAATGATGAACAATGAAGATACGGGCTAATTAATATTCAATAAAACAAATTACCACAACTGGTACGAACGCTTTGTATATCAGGTCTGCGGGATAGCCATAAATTCGTCTAAATATGTTTTTGGGTTCTAAACCTTCGACGTGACGGGGTTCCCCGGGGGACAATATTTGATCTTTCAACCACTGTTTTCGAAGAAAACGGTCCTCATCGGTCATAGGCTCAGCCAGTCTCTGTCGCTCATAAGGCATAGGCTCTATCGAAAATGGCAGATATCTGCTCTTTCTCTTGATATGCTGTTCCTTTATACGCTTTTCTAACTGCCATTTTTTTTCTTTCACCGGTTCCAATTCGGAACCCGTTCCCAAACTACTGTCTCCCGCCATCTTGGCTTTGACCTTCAATGAATCGCAGTTCTGTATACGCTTGTATTTTTGTATGATTGTAGCAAAATTGCATCTACAGGACTAGGACATAACATTGATCGCTAATAACGTACGGACCTACGCCTGCCAATTGTTAGACGCTCTACAGTTTTGTATTTTGCAAAGAATTTAAATATAAGAATTATTTCTCAGTCTTTCCTCACTGCTTATTCTGGATATTTAAAAAGGACCTTGCATATCTTGGGTATTGTTCAAAGAACCTTTAATTCCCTTTATTTTGGTGTATGATTGCTGGGTGTAATATGGGTTATAGAGCATACAGCTTAATCTTATTCCAGATGTGCACTTTTCAAAAACGTTTTAGCTTCACTAGATCATTTTCAATTCATGAATTTCAGAGAAAAATTCGTTTCCCCTATTTTAATAACTGCTATGTATAGTGCCATCCTCATCAGTCTCTTGACCTAATGTGATCGTCGAGGCACTGTGATGCTGAACTTCTGATTGGGATCCTCCACTTGTCTCGATCATGTGCCATGTGTCTCTACAAAAATTTTCCTGGTCCATTCTGTGATGTTGTCAGTATACTTCTTCTATCTGTCTACCTCTCCTTCTGCCACCCTGGACGCTGCCCTGCAGTATTGTTAAAGAATAGTGTAATTTGGACTAATTCAGTCTTATGCACAAGGGAATAGTCAATTTTAGTTACCAACTTACCACTGTGCTTGGCTCATTTGCAGTTTTCTAAAGTACGATATCCAAAGAAATGTCAGTCTCATTATATTAAAGTAGTATAGAGGTATGCCAACATTCTCTCCACTGTGCATGTTTTAAATACAAACACTTTCATCTTACATCACTCTACCAAAAGCACAGTATCTGGTAATATTGCTAGCGGCACACTGTGTATGCTGAGGACAAGCGTTCTTTCAACTTGTGTACTGTTTATTTACAACTGGGTTGTTAATTATTATTGATGTTGTCACTCATATCCCATCCATCCAAACACCTCTCCTTATGGTAGGGCAGTCTTATGGTGCTAGAAGAAACATAATTAGAGATAAACATGGAAAAGAATTGAAGATTATTTGAGAAGGAACTGAAAGAGTTTTTGTCGACTGCTGCATAATATGAAATATATATATATATATATATATATATATATATATATATATATATATATATATATATATATATATATATATATATATATATATATATATATATATATATATATATATATATATATATCGCTGTTAGCAATTTCACAGAATAGAATAGCTCGAAATTGAATAATTGTAAGACAATTTTTAAGAAAATCAGCCCCAAACTAGACAACATAAAACAACTTGACGTCTCAAGTGTTAAGGCAGGACTGACATAATTCTTATAACATCAGTTATAAAGCGCAAAACAGATTCCCAGATGGGAGTCAAGAGTTCATCCTTCTGGTTAAAAAAGAAATATAAGTTTGTTTACGAATAAACACGTGCCTCATGTCGCGCAGCCCCGGTGTGGCCTTGACTGAACGTACTGATTCTTACTCTGAAACAGTTACACAGTTTAAAGACGTTGTTTACCAACACTGTCACTGATTTTAAGGTCAGTAAATACACACAATGTTTCTATTTATTAGGTATTTACATCAATGAAATTTTTAAAAAATTAAAAATCAAACAGAACTGAACTTTATTCTAAAGCGAAATCAAGTCCAATAACAATATTACTTTACAATAACATGTAATGGAATAAAAACTATTCTAAAACTAGCATACAATTAGTTTAAATATACCTACAAAAATATCCACTGTAGCGTCCTCGTCCTCGCTCACAGCACAGACTATGTGCAGCTGCAGATGAATAAGAGAAGAGAATGTCAAACTGGAAGAATCATCATCACAGTTTTTGTGGTTATTCATAGGTGGCAAACTTAATTAAGAATTTATTATAAGGAGATGTTCTGAAGATGTAAATTTTTTTAGATGGGAACAGACTGTAGATAGAAGCTATGTAAAAGTTAGTGACGTCACTAGCGCTGGTGTCATCAAGTGCGGTAGCTCATGGTGTTACCTCCATGGACCTCCTTTCGTAATAGACCATACACAATCCTTAGCATTGTCAGATTGGTGTCACCGCCTCTGATGTTGTCATCTGGTGCGGTCCTCATGCCTCGCATCACACTAGTTACGCCACTGGTAAAGGTCGTTACAATGTCTATTAGCCCTATATCAACAACGCCTCATCCTCATCGTCATCATCATCATCATCATGCCATTGTTTGTGCTGCTCGTGACAAAATTTCTGCTCTTGATTTCTCTTCAGTGCTTATAGAGCCAAGATATTTGAACTGGCCTACTGTTTCCAGTTTCTGTCCTCTGACTTTAATCTTGGCTGAGATTGGTTTGCCACTATTTGTCATCAGCTTTGTCTTCTCGGCGCTAATCTCCATGTCAAATCCGAAAGATGTTTCATCTAGGTTCTTCACTAAGGTGGGAAGCTCGTCTTCACTGCCTGCCAGCCCATCAATGTCGTCTGCAAAGCATAGGATAGTGATGTTATGCCCTCCAATGCTGACTGTCCCGCAGTGGTTTTCCAGGGCTTTGCTCATGATGCGCTCTAAATAGATGTTGAAAGACGTGGGTGACAGAAGACAGCCTTGACGTATTCCAGCTGTTGTCCTGAATCAGCCCCCCCCCCCTCCCCCACAGAACCTTGAGCAATTACTGCACTGGTAGCATTGGCGTACAGCTGCTTGATGGTATTGGTCATCTTTTGACCCATGTTGTACTTCTTCATTGTGGCCCATAATCCCTCATGCCACACTCTGTCAAAAACCTTTTTGAAATCTATGAACACCTGATAGATATCTTGTTGATGTTGTGAGTACTTTTCACACATAACTTTGAGATTGAATATTTGTTCTGTTGTGCTTCCTCCACTCTGGAACACTGCCGTTTCTTTAGCGATTATTTCTTCTGCTTGTGGGTTCAGTCTGTTCAAGATGATCTTCAGTATCACCTTACTAGCATGGCTGATAAAACTGATAGTTCTGTATTTTTGGCACAGCTAGAGATTGCCTTTTTTGGGGAATGTTATAATCAGTGACTGGGTCCACTGTGTCGGCTATTCACCTGTCTGCCAGATCTTGTTGCAGATTTTTGTTAGTAGTTCTATCACTGAAGCCAAACCCTCCTTCTTAATAAGTAAAGCTGGGATATTGTCTACTCCAGCTGTCTTCCCATTCTTCAGTGCTCCTATTGCTGACACCACATCTTCTTTGAGAATGGGGAAATTATCATCATTTGTAGAGTTTGGAACTCTGGGTCTCCTGTGGACGAATGGTTTTAGAGTTCTTTACAATACTCAGTCCATCTTTTTGCAGTGTCATTTGCTTCTGTGAGGCATTTTCCATTTTCGTCTTGAATGGTACTGACTCCTGGTTGTTTCTGTCTGGTGAGGTCTTTTACAATTTCGTATGCCGTTTATCTGTTATTTTTATCAGACTGCTCTCTATTTCTGTGCACTTTTGTCCAATCCAATCTTCTTTTGCTTTCTTCAAGTTTTTGTCCTGATATTCTTGCTTATTTCTCGGTACTCCATTGCCACTGTTGTGCATCTGGTGTTTTAAGGTCTTTTCGGGCATCGCACATATTCATAATCGTTTCTGTAACCCAGGGTTTTTTCTTTGGGCGATGGAGGCCTATGATGTCCTTGGCAGCTGATGTCATGACTGTGTTGAAAGCGTCTGTCATCACTTTAACATCAACATCCATCACAAGGAGTGGAGCAAATTTCCTACAATTGTGATTTGTAATGACTTGCAGATATTAGGGTCCTTCAGTTGTTCAAGGGTGAATTTGAGACTGATTTTCTTTGGCTTGTTAATTGTCTTCAGCCTCATTCAGAAGTTCATAATCACGAGGTCGGGATCACTCCCAACATCAGCACCTGGAAACGTTTTTGTTTTTGGTCTATTTATGCTAGTTCGGTAACGGTTTTGAATCAGTATGTAGTTGATCTGGTTATGACGGGTGCCATTTGGTGCGTGCCTTTTCCAACATCGTGAAGCTTTATGTTGACCCAGGATATTGGCTAGAACCAAATTATTGTAGCTTGCGAACTCGAGCATCCCTCTCCCTCTTTCATTGGTAAGCTCATTGCAAGAAGGTCCACATTGATTATCCCAGTATTTTAGAGCATCTTTTCTAACTTTGGTATTCCAGTCTCCTTGGCTGATGAGGATGTCTTTTTATTTACATGTTTGTAATACCCTGGAGTTTAATTGCGAAATTCCTCTATTTCTTCATCGTCATGATCAGTAGTTGGAGCATAGACGTTGATAATTGTGATGTTAAATGGAGATGTTTTCAGACGAATGGAGATGATTCTGCTAGATATGAGGCGACTTTCAAGCACAGCTCCCTTGATGGCTTTGTTTAGAAGGACGTCTACTCCATTTATGGACTTTGCCAACTCTCCAATATAGTAGAATATATACCCATATTCAGTTTAGTGTTCTCTTAGGGCATTCCATCTGACTTCACACACAGAGTCTCAGAATGTGCCATGTGGAGTGTTTCATCTCATGTGTCAACTCTTTGAGTCTTCCAATTTGCGCCAGATGTCTAATGTTCCAGGTGGCGATGGCGTTGCTGCCTATCGCTACTATTTTACAGGTTTATTTTAAACGTCAAGCGCTAAAAATTTCTCAAAAGTAGCTTGAAAAAGAACCGTTTTGTTCAGGTGCTATATATACAAAAGTATGGTAAGTGCCATCGTAAAACACATACCACATTTCCATTCGTACACATCTGTACACTGACACGAACTTCCGAGTTCCCCTTATCAGGTGCTATATATACAAAAGTATGGTAAGTGCCATCGTAAAACACATACCACATTTCCATTCGAACACATCTGTACACTGACACGAGCTTCCGAGTTCCCCTTATCTTGTGCTAGCTTTGGCACTGTAAATAAACTTTTGATTAACGAAAATTTTAATTGGAGGGAAACCTGTTAACATATCAATGTATGTCGATCATACCCTAACACACACACATAAACCCATGGACCGCGTAGACCCATACTGTCTCCTGCCCGGTTTACGATTTACATGTTAAATGCGATCGATTGTTGCTTTCTAAGTGTCCTTTCTCAACATCTAAATTGCAAACAACATGATTATTTAACTTTACATTCCTGTTAATTTATAGGCATACTTTCTATTTTCTTCTTTTTTATTCCTCTCTTTTGGGAACATTTTCATAACCTCCTGGAGTATGGCAATTCGATAGGTGGCAATCTGATTATTTTATGGAGATTATTTAATTTTGACTGTCCTGGAAATCCATACAATGAAAATTTCTTGATTCTATTTACATTTTCAACATCAAATAGTCAGTTAACCAACTCACCCATAAACATGATCACATTTTAGTCTGGATTATTTATAGACCCGATGATAATATTATAAAGTCTTCATTGGTGTCCCACGAACTTGCATCATCTGCCATCTTATCGCATCAGTCCCTAACTCATCATCTTTATTTGCTGCTAAAAGAAACAGTCGGCTGATAAATAGAACCCAACGATGCATGACATCCAAGCAATTTAACATTTTCATTTTGTTTTGTAATTGCATGGTGTTTGTTTTTATAATGTTGTACCTGTATATGTTTTTATGTCTTATGTAATATTGCAAAGCGCTTAGAGCTTCTAAGCTTCTTAGGGTTATAAGCGCTGTACTTAATCCATATCATTATTATTATATATTATTATTATCATCATCATCATCATCATCATCATCATTATTATTATTATTATTATTATTATTATCTGGCAAGATCGGTTTTAACACTGATAGAAATAACGCACTTTCGTGACTTCTCTTACTTCAGAGTGAAACCACTCACGTGACATTATTCTCTTAACTCTTTTGCACGTAATTGGAACATGTCGATTTCGGACTACAAACAAAAGTGGAGTCCAACATTGTTTGCATTTTGTATGAGGTTGACCCTTATTTAGAAAATGTTTCAAGTTGGCATAGAACACTTCTTCACGGAAATGGTTCTAGCATTGGTACTGGAAAGTAGTGTGGGTCCTTTTAAGTGGTTTCCTTGACTTGTTTCTTCTGCTGGCGCTCTTCAATTTTGTATTTTGCATAGTGTTTGAATTTTAAAGAAAAAAGTTTCCCACGTTTTCCTTACTTTTTATACCGGCCGTTTAAAGACAATACTATATGACTGAAGAAAACCTTGTATATGTTAGATATTGTTTTTAAAAAATAAAAAAAACAAAAACACCCCCACACCCAACAACAACAAAAACAACAACGTTTAACTCCGTTAATTTGGTCGTTGGATTGTTGGGTGTAATTTGGATTAGAGAATATACAGATTTGCTTCACTTCAGATGTGCGCCTATTTAGAAACAAAAATGCTAGCTCTGCATGGTCATTTTCACTTACTGAACTTCAAAGGAAAATTGTTAACAAAAGAGCCGATAATTTTCTTTTACTTTATAAAATTTTGTTATTATTGATTTATTTCATATTCAGAAACTGGTAGTGTCTAGTATGGCAAAATTCGTTTTCCCTATTTTAATAACTGCTTAAGATAATTAAGGCTTATTCCGGCTAATTTTTTTGATGACACTGAGCAGCCAATTTAGTTAGCTGTGTGCTTAGATCCTATACCTTTCCACATGAACTACATCCAAAGATATTTAGCCACAGCACACGAAAGCTGCATAGAGGTATGCCAGCATTCACTCCACTGTGCATGTTGCAAATGCAAAGAACTTTACATTATATTTGTCACCCTCGATAATAACTATAGAGTGACCCATACAAATACCACATAGATTTTATTATGGTATGATTTAATTTTGATTGTATAGCGGAAACTGAAGTTGCGAGCATCAACTCAGTCCTTTTGAATAATTCTTATGTTTTTCCCCAAATAAAAAATACTACTTAGATGCAAAGTCCCACACAAGTCCAGCACACCCACCATAACGAAAAGGGAGTTATTTTATAAATGCACATTTAATTTTTCTCAACACAGCTACCAATGTTATGCTGACAGACAGGAGCCTGAAACCTGGCATATTTATTCCTGAGATGTCACGAATACATTTTACAGTTTAAAAATTGATTGAGCAGATCAGGTGTATTGAGGTCAAAGGATAAAATGTTTGCTTATTCGTCTATCTGCTTTGTCACCACTATTTCCTTTCATTACAAATACGTGAAAAATAAACATTTTCACTATATTTGTTTTTACTTGATACAATAGTTTTAAATGTATTTCAATCTTGCGTTCTAAGACTTTGAATTTTCTCATAATTAAACTTGTTATACACGCAATACTGCCACAAGTTATATTGTGTAAAGAAGAGAAAATTAAGGGTAATTAGCTTATTTTCACGCATAACATCAATGTTAATGTACCGTTTTGTTGAAAACATAATACGTGATAATATGAACATAAAAACAAATTTTGCAGACATATTATATTTGTTTCAAGGTTTAGCTCTTCCGTTTCGTATTTTGCATAGGGTTAGATCTTCAAAGAAAAAAAAATCCCAGGTTTTCGTCATTGGACATACTGTCCGTTTAAACTTATTGTTAGAAGAACATTAAAATCTCTTTATTTGTGTGTATGATTGATGGATGTAATTTGGGTTATAGAGTATACAGATTGTCCTTACTTCAGATGTATGCTTAAGACAACAACAGCATTAACAAAACAAACAAAAAAGCTATTAAAAGAACTGCAAGCTCTGTTTGGTCATTTTAACTTCCTGGACTTCAGAGGTAAATTGTAAAAATAAAATGGAGCTGATAAAATTCTTACTTTTTGCGTAAATTTTAATTCATTCATAGAACACGAAGAATCCTGTATTGTCCTGTCTGGCAAAATCGTTTTCCCTATTTGATAACTTCTAAAGATAGCGCACTGTAGACTAGTTCGGACTGACTTTTTTTTCAGCACATGGAGCAGTCGTTTTGGTGCGCTGTGATTGTAATTAATCCACTAGCACAATATCCAAGTAAATGTCAACTACAGTACACGAAAATAACATGCAGGTGTGACAATATTATCTCCAATGTGTGCGTCGCAAATGCAAAGAACCTCACCTTACACCTGTAACTATGTCAGAAGTATAACACAAATATGATAATGTTCTCTAAAATAATATGTTGGCACGAAGGTCTCGATTTTTAAATTCAGCGTACAAAGAATAAATGTGATCGATTAACGTTATCGATTTGTCAGTGGCTCGATTAGGCGCCTGTATTATTTGATCGAGATTATAAATTCCATCGTTCCATTTACGTTGCTGGCCATTCATTAAATGAACATTCAGATCACCCATGAACAACCTTATGATCAGGACATAATTCATATGTTGATTTCAGAGAGAGAGAGAGAGAGAGAGAGAGAGAGAGAGAGAGAGAGAGAGAGAGAGAGAGAGAGAGAGAGCGTAGTTTTCATTGTCGTCGTCAGTGGAGTAAAATCAGCCGTCGTCAGTGGAGTAAAATCAGTCTAAGTATTCGGATACAGATTCTGGTTTTGTTTTTCTTTTAAGGTGGCCCTTTACGGTTTCACCTTTTGCGTAGGATTGTTTTTTTTTTAAAAAAAAAAAAAAAGAATTTCCGGGGTGTCCCCACTGGTTATTCAGTCTATTTAAAAAGAGCTTGTGTATGTTAGGTATTGCTACAATAACTTTGCTTCCTTTTATTTTGGTTTATGGTTTAGTATTTGGTTATAGTGTATACAGCGTTGCCTTAATTCAGATTTGCACCTATACAGAATGTTAAACTGCTAAGAGGGAAATGGTAAAAAGAAGAGCGGATACTTTTTGTACAGTTTATACATTTGCTAATTTACTCATCACTTTTAGTCACCGTACATGAAAGTGAAATAATTATGCCACATTTTGACTATTATGCATGTTGTAAATGTGAGGAACTTCACCTTACACCTGTCATTCTCCCAGAAGTTCGTAATATCTGTAGAGCGCCCTTTAAACAATCACGAGGAATCCACGTCAATACTTATGACGTTTTTTGTGTACGTCCTGATGACGCTACCTAGTAACGCGATATTACACATCGAGTCACGGTTGATAATGCTGCAAGTTTAGGATTCTTTCTCCACTTAAAATTCCACAGAAGAAATGGAGATTAAAATTTTTAAAGACATCACACTGGATGAAAATCTTCTATCCATGATGTAGGTATACTTTATCCATGAGTCAATACACCTTTTGTTTTATCCAAACAAAAGTAGTCTCTGTTTTTTAATATTGTGTTTAGGTAAGCCGACAATTCAGCACAGAAGAATGGAAGGGAGGTACAGTAAATTCTGAACACAACGACGCTTAAAATTCTCAGATCATCTCGTTTTTGCCAATAATTTTATATTAAGTGTACTGATATATATGATATCGTTATTAGTAAAGTCTCCATTATGGATAAATAGGCATGTGGACTAAATACGGTATGGACTGCTGTTGAGTCCAATATTTTGATATAATGAGCTGTGATATTTCACATAGACCGGTGCGATACTGATTGTTTTATTAATTTCGTGTCATAATTGAAACATAATCCCACGTGAGCACACAATACTTTGTTTTGTGGTGCTGAAATCAATGTGTTGGAAAAAGTACATCACATTACTGTTGAAAGTTTGTGATCTGTTAAGTCAATCAGATTTCAGAACAATAGTTGTATCTGTAACTAATCAAAATATTAGCTTTTCAAAAGCCAGAATGTTGCGTTATATTGAATTCATACTTTGGTTTTAAAAGAAATAAACGTTTTTACAAAACAAATATGCGGCATGGGTCAGGAAAACATTACGTAGTTTATTATGCCTCAAAATGGCTTAAATGCAGTCAGACTTTTAATACTCGGCTCCTCGACGTGAAACATCATTTATCGATGCTCGGCAATGAAATAAACGTAACCAACAACATTAATAATAATGAAAGCTAATATATATATATATATATATATATATATAACTCAGGTACCCACATATGGTGTTAATCATATATATATGATTAACACCATATGTGGGTACCTGAGTTGCAGTACTTCCATCACGCCTAACAATTATCACCGTCATTTTTAAATCGGCGACATGCATCAAAATAATCTTCGACACGCTCACTTTTGAGAGCCAACAGGCTTCACACAATTTCCTGGCCTTCTTATAAAAGTGCATGTTGTTAGAATAGGATCTGAGAATTGTTGAATCCCATATACTTACAAATATTACGAATCATTTTCCTTTTCTGTCAAATTTTGCTTCAGATTTTAAATATTCATTATATGTCTGCGCGAAGTTGGAGACTGACCTTGACATTGACAAGAAAATGTCGATATAAAAATGAAACTATATTACTCATTCCATAAACTATTAGGATCTTGGTATAAAATTAGAAGAAAACAAAGCATTACAAACTGAACACGACCTCCGTCTCTCCCAATTATGTGCACTAGCCATGGGCAAGTACATTACACACCTAGAGGAGTTTATTTTTGCCATAACGAAATTGCACTCTTTGCCATCATCTGCTTTTAATTTATCACTCAGTCGATTAATTTTTCAGATTCTTTGGCGACCAAATTGTACGGGCTTGGCAACCTAAAATATGACATAGCACTAGAAAATATTCAAACAGTTCGCCCATTAGCTACTATAGGTTGATTGGTATATGTAGCGCACAATGTCCTCCCAGAGAAATGCATGTACATGTAGAAAAGACCAATATAACAAAAAGTAATTATGAAGTACTTACTATATTTATGTCAATGTATATATTGTTCATTTAACATGCAAAGCATCCAAGAATATTTTTGAAAGCTTATATTTGTTGTTTTGTTGCTTTCATACCGTGATCTGAAAACGTCACGCACGCGAAGATAGTAGATCTGAAAACAGTGGGAGGAAACCAAAACGTTGTATTACTGGCGAGTGCGTGTGATCTGTTCAGGCAATAAGAAATCAGAATATTTTTTTTTTTATGAAGATAACAATTGTATACTCACTTACTGCATTAATCTTTTCTGTGATGGTGTAAATCAATAGAGACTATACGTACGTCAATTTGTATGAAATTGTATTCCTATTTATTGTATGAGTTATATTTTAAATCGAGAAGTGAACCATTTTTTATACTCATATTTCTTGTCTTCATACGAACAACCATTTGTAATAGAATTACAAGAAACAACACAAGAAATGGCACGCTATTTGTTAGTTTTCTATTGATATTGATATTCTTCCGTGAAATTTGTTGCTGATGCTGTCATGGTTTTCTTTTGTTTAATAACAGCTAGACCTTTGATTTACATAGAAAAAGGATACTCATGCTCCTATTAGGCCCAAATCTACATCATGTCAAAATATTTCAAAGCTTACTAGAACTGACTACAGAGACATCATCCAGTCGTGGTACATGTATTAGTCGATAATATAAATTGCTTGTCAAGGTACTTTCTGAAACTATTCAATGTCTCGGCACAAAAATTTCAATTATCTATCGCACAAACGCAAAACTTTTATTTATATTGTTTTTGTTTTCTCTCGGTCCAAGGAGGTTGAAGTTGTGTTCTCTGGCTTTGTTTTCAGTGCTCATTATGTTTTCAGATACATGTTTGCAAGCACAAAGCTTTTTACAACAACCATTATCAACCCGCTTTCCTCTATTGGGCATGGTCTGAAATCGTAATGCAGCTAATATTTGATAATATTAAAACTCTTTGTAAAATAGTGCCTAAGACTATCGTCAAACACACCTAATGAGGGATCGTAACCAGTTATGTTCCCAATGGATGGAATCACAGAAAAATCCTTTTCTGATATTTGGTTGATCCTTGAATATTAACCTTTCTCAGAACAAATTTTAGATTTTGCATTATCCCTAAGAATGCACGATTCATCATGAATCTATTAAGGAAAACAGTCCTTCTTTAATTCTGAGGTCAATCAAAAGAGATACTACATTAGTACTACAAGACACCAAATTACAATTTGGCATATTTTCCTTTAGTCACATCATATCTTTATAATCTCGAATTTTCTTCAGCTGAGTCTTTAGCGCCAACCTATCATATATCAACATTTAATGCTATTAAATTAAATTTCTTAATCACGATTTGTACCAAGGATAATACATTCCCATATTCCTCCTTATTATCTGTTCTATATAGCCTGTAATGTGTTGATGGACTTAAACCAAATCAAAATAAAATTGACTAATGGCATAAATATATGATGGGCTAAATATCAATGTAATACACCAAATGTTAAATAGAACCATATAACTTTCGGTATACAGATAATATTCCGATACTCTTAACTAAAAACTATTTTCAGTATCTAAAATTACAGTTATTTGTCTTCACTGTAACAATATAAGTCTGAATACGTAAATTAAAATTTCCGTACAAACTATACATCTTTTAACTATTTCAAGTCCTGATGAAATTTTATGTCAAATTCAAAAAACACAGTTTATCTCATCACAAAAAACATTTACACTTTAATAGGAAACAAAAGTTTATTGGGCATCTGAAATAAAAAAAATCGAAGTTCCAATATGAAGCCTAAAAACTCAGAAACTGTTTTAAAAATTCTGAATATTTTAAGCATTAAGATAACAATTTCTACATTAAAACACATTTTTTAATTAAATATGCATTTGGTAAAGCAGTAAAAATGAAAATTGCTTGTCGTTTCACACAAAGCATGTTTAGACAATCATGACCTCTTCATTTGAATACGCAAACTATGACACTCCATAACATTATCGATGTTTGATACATTATGTTTAATATAAATTACTTTGATACATTATGTTTCATACACTCTGTTTAATGCATTATGTTAAATACACTCTACTCTGATACATTATGTTTCATACACTCTGTTTGATACATTATGTTTGATATACATTACTTTGATACATTATGTTTCATACACTCTGTTTGATACATTATGTTTAATATACATTACTTTGATACATTATGTTTCATACACTCTGTTTGATACATTATGTTTAATATACATTACTTTGATACATTATGTTTCATACACTCTGTTTGATACATTATGTTTAATATACATTACTTTGATACATTATGTTTCATACACTCTGTTTGATGCATTATGTTAAATACACTCTACTTTGATACATTATGTTTCATACACTCTGTTTGATACATTATGTTTAATATACATTACTTTGATACATTATGTTTCATACACTCTGTTTGATACATTATGTTTGATATACATTACTTTGATACATTATGTTTCATACACTCTGTTTGATGCATTATGTTAAATACACTCTACTTTGATACATTATATTTCATACACTCTGTTTAATGCATTATGTTAAATACACTATACTTTAATACATTATGTTTCATACACTCTGTTTGATGCATTATTTTTGAAACATTAAAACAAAGAAACAAAGAAACTTTTGTTAAAACAATATTTTAAAAAAAAAACATTTAATGGAAAATGAACAGTTCTACGAAAATTTAATCGTGTTTAAAGAATAAACAAACACACCTACAAACTATCGAAAGCATTCTTTATTGCAAATCGTTGAATTGTACGTCGAATATGTAATTTTAGGGAGACGAATCTATTAAAACAATAATTATTCAAAAAAATTACAAATATAGCTGCATGAAAATAACGTGTATTCTGTTCTCTTTTCTCCCAAAAATATGAAATGCATACCCTTTATCGACGAATATTATGTTAATATTTGTTTACCGATCGATAAATTCATTCGCCCAGATAATTTAGCTCTCCTTAACTTTTTAAAACTCCTTTCTGAATAACGACAACGTTCATGATCAGTGATCAGGAACGTTATCGTTATATATATATATATATATATATATATATATATATATATATATATATATATATATATATATATATATATATATATATATATATATATATATATATATATATATATAGATATATATATAATTTAAAAAAAATAAACATCTTCTGAAATCACAGATAAAGATAAACACATTAAAATGTGAACATTCTCATTTAAGATGAGGAATCACACTGCTTTATTTAATAACTGTTACATAATGCTTGTTCCGAAGGTATAATAAATGTTAGTAATGAGAGATTTGGAGGAAAAGTCGTGCAGTTCTTCGGTTTTTTTACTAAGAAATATTTACATGTATAGAGGAAAATGCTCTTATAACCCACTTTTTGGTATAAAATGTCGGTAGACGAGAACGGGTTTATTATGTTGGATGTCATTTAAAAATGTTGGTCAGTTTTTATGTGTTTTACTGGACAGCACCACAAGTAGATGTCTCAGTGTCAAGGTAATTCGAGTAAAATATATTGCCTAATAACATACCACGGTAGCCGACCATGGCTGATCCGATGGTTTGATTCGAATACGCACTGGTTCGTTCGCGAGTCCGTTAATACCCCCAAAGGCCCCCTACCCCCAAACAACCTGCAAATCACAAAGAACTTTTCCCTTAAAACTTAGACATGTTTGTCCTGATGTTTGCGTATTTTTAAGGTGTGCCGGTAGTCACCTGTAGGTTGGTACTCACTTTGACAGAACGGAAGCTTGTAAGTTTATAGTTGATGAATTTGAAACTTATATTTCTTTGTTATTAATTATTACATATCTTTGTTCATATTTTCTTTCATGAGGAGCTTGTTTTAAGTACAAAATTCACATTCAATATAATATACACACCAGTATAATGGCGTACTGATTCTGAGTCGTTAAAATTATTTCAAACTTGACAAATCGGACCCATGTGCAGATTTTCTATACGGTTATTTAACTGCTTCAAACTTTGAAGGTATCAACCTTTTCAAAAGTTTGTACAGTTTTACGGTTATTTATTTAACGTTGATTGTACAATGGGTCCGTCACAGTATACATTGAACACTCTATGGCACAGGTGCTTGTAATTTATGCTCCTTTGTGGCAGAAGTTAAGGTGTGTATGCATTGTGGGAAACACGAACTGTATGTTGATTATATTTATTTTAATACAGCAACCCACAATTTTGGATGGACGCCATGCAGCGGAAAGCCAGGTTTGAAGCAGAGTTCCATGCGAAGGCAGCCGAGTGGGAAAGAGATATGTCAGCTTACCTTGATAGCATAGAAGTGGATAAAATATCGGGTTTGTGTGTATCCATTAGTGTGACAAGCAGACACACAGACATAAGAATGAAGCATGTTCTATCATTTATAGAAGATATGTTTTAAATTTATCCTGATAAACGTTTATATTATTTATTTGTTTCATTGCATATGTATTTTTTCCCTTTGTTTTACGTAGTGAATTGCACTGTTTCTGAATTCCTTTTGAAAATGCAGAGGTAAAGTAAAGGTTTTTGCAATTACTCGTTCTAAAATTACAATAATCTTTTGTTATATCTAGTTTGTTACTCAGGTACAATCGATCTCATAAAACTCAGAAATCATGAATTGGTTGACACGAGCCACACTGCCATCTTTCTCAGAAGCCATCATTATTTTTAAGATTTTAACACTGAGGTAAAGTTTATTTTTTATAGATCTAAGTAGTCCGACTTGTCGCTTGATTTTGAACACGAGGGAAACCGTCGTCGTCGCAATGGACGATAGTGGAAAATATTTTACGCATTTTAAAACATTTGCACCATATTTGCTTCCTTTTGATTTTGTAATTAAACAATGTGAAAGTCTCTGACCGTTCTCCGTCTTTCTTGCTTGTTCTATCTCTGTTGTCGTATTCCTTTTCGTTCATCGTTTCTTCTTGCATTTTCCTTGACGCTGCTCGGGTTTCGGGGTAACTACTTGGTCGGACGTGTGGTGTGGTTTTATTGTCTGTGCGAAAGAGCAAGAAGTTTCAAAGCACGAGGTCCTTTGTAGATGAAGAATGGTTTCAACGCGTTCAACAACGGTCAAAAAACGCATTTCATATCATCTGTTGTTGCATTTGTGTTTGAGTTTTAGTTAACACCGACATCCCATCTCATCGCTTTACCAAGCGAGCAGGTATGTACCTGTTTTTAATTGTGAGTCTTTGGACAAAACTGATGACGACAACGCCGTGCGATTATGACATTCTTATGAGGTGGCTGACGAGATAATGTGAAAACAGGTACTTGTGTCCATTTATTGTCGTTATATTGTCCGAATTGTGTCTAAAATTGACAAGAAAAAGATGTTTGCAGTGAATGAATCAATAAGGCTTTTATAGCTTTAGACGTACGAAAAGACGAAGATTTGGACATTACTGGCCATCCATCGTAAAATATGTCAGTGCGAAATATGATTTAATCAGGGGTATTGGATTTCAAATCAATCACTAAATATGCGTGTCATTAACGTATGGCATCTTGATTGGTATCTGAAACTTCGAACACCATTAAATATTATCCACTGGGATTGAGCACTTGATATGGGTTTGATTTGTTTTGGCATGAAGTGTGTGTGTGTGTAATGTAACTAATATTGGCGATGTGTCGATGCCTTCTTTGTGTTAACTAGAGTCTTTTCTTCCCCATTTTCATCTAACATATCATCCAACATGCTGACATGAGCTTGACTGAGACACAATTCAGTCGTGTTCACGGGGAATACTTTTCAAATATCAAATGTGTTATCTGAGAAACGAGCACACTATTTGCCACTTTTTTAACATTACAATATGTGGTATGGAGGACGGCTGAACAAGGGATGTTTTGTCTGCATTCGATCAATTGTTTGAAACAAATTCTATAGTCCCTGAACCACTAGGTCATGCAGTATGTTAAAAGTATAGCTGATTCCCATCGTAACCTACATTTGAGACAAAGTTGAACACTTTAAAATCGGACACTGCAGCCGTGACTTACGACATTTTAATTAATAGCTATGTCACCTAGATAGATATCGACAACTTTTCCAGTTGTATAGACCACACCAGTGCAGACTATACAGATGGAGATCTCTAGAGACACACACTTCATGGAAAGTGTGAGATGCATCTAATCTCTTCGTCTCAATTCACGGAATTGGTAGGATGCGTCTAATCTTCTTGTTGCAACAATTTGATCTAAATGATAATCACGTGAAGAGAAAGCGATATTTTCATCATGTTAACCATATATCTTTTTCATGCAATAATTACATGAGTTCCTAGATGCTTTATGGTCCGATCAAATTAATTTTAATGACAGCACATAAACCATATAGCTCGCGCTTAGTAGACTGAATATTGTAGTCCTTTTGATAGAGTCATACTTTGTCTTGTTTTAACTAGTACACAAAGCCTGCTCTAGTCAAAGTTTTAGAAAACTTTGCGGGTAGATCTCTCATGATATATCAGCCATTTCAAGTTGAACGTGTTCAACTTCCCTTCAAAATCACAACATCCCTGCATGGTCTTTATTATCCCGTATTGCTCTCTCATTCAAGATCCGTAAGAAAGAATAGGTGGGAATGTAATGATCGTTTATATTTAGCATGTAGTGTGAAGTGGAGTTTGCAAAAGGGATGTATATGTATGTTTTTCCAAAGATGATGATAACCAAAACTTGACACAATGTCTACAACATTTTCAATTGTGCAAGGCACTGCAATGTTCTTGTAGTGCACATCATCACATTCATCCTTTATGTGTAGAAATCGTCTTTAGAGAAATTTTTATTTTATTTATTTGTCTATGATTTTTGTAAAATCTACCTCATCCCTGCGTCAATACATTTTTTTATTCCTTAGTAAGCGTAAGATATGGTAATGTATTTGCGAAACCGTTAGCTGTTTATCGTAGATGATTTTTTAAATTTTCTTTAACGTTCACTAACAATTTGTTGATCTGATAAATATGCAATCTTGCAAGGATAATGAGGGTTGACGCGAAAGCTTTGACCTTTCATGATTCAGTGCGTCTTTCAACACGTCAAAGTTCAGTTCTTGACTGGAAAGATACTATTGTGTTCTTTCACTTGCATCTATTATGGAGTTCTTCTTTTGTATCTGCTAACTGGTATATGATATTCTTGAGCCCATGTCTTGAAAATTGAAAATGATGTCTTCAAAATAATAATCCATTCACGCTCCTGAACATTCATTTTTTAAAGTGTGGATGATAGGATCAAGAGCAAACACTGTACAGGCAATGTTATTTATCAATGGAAACTACTGCCACCTGTCGACCTCCATGACTACATAAACGTATTGTTTCCCCATCGTGGGCCATAATGGCCAAGGCCAATAACGTCATATTTTCATACATCCCTGAAATTTAAAAATAAATAAATTATAAAATGTCATTCTAGGGGCCGAACTCGAGTCCTCGTAGCTCGTAAACAAAATCAGAGATTATATCTGGCTGCCGGGTTGAATCCGATTATGGGATTTTCCTAGTTCGCTATGCAAAGTCACCAACGCCCCTAACAAGCTATACTCTTTCAGAATGTATCGCCGTCTGAAAGCTGTTTTGTCTCCAGGGTCATCTCCATTATCTTTGCGCATTAACTTTATCTTATCCTGAATCTATTTTCACATATTAAATTACTATCAATAAAACGGAGTGTAAACAGGCAGACAATATAAAACAGTTTAGATGCTCTTAATTTTGACGTCATCAGTGTACTGTTGCATCTGCTGTGTTCTGTCTTGTAATGTTAACAGCCATGAACTCGGTTTATGCAGTTGTAGAATTTCTGACAGTAATCAAAGCAAAACATTTCTCTTGGTGTCATTTTACCACCTACTTTTCCGTCGCTGTGGCAGTGGCTTTAACTGACTAAGGGAAGTAATCCACTGTAAGGAGTATGAAAGTTGCACAGACAAACAGCGTAGTTCCTTGAATATTTGCAACGAAGGTCCTGATATTCTTCCATATTAACGATACATCTTGTGTTGCGCTCAATATGAACGTAATTCTTGAACAATTTATGTTTGTCCTTACTCGCGCTTGCCCATCTGATGTCGAATCCATCTATACATCCATCCATCCATACATACACTGGGTTACTGTGTAATGCAAGAGCATTTTGTATCTTGTTTTTCTCAGGCTTTGACAAATTTAAAGAAGCCATCTGCCTGGAAGTGTCCATCACCAGAAAGAGGGCTAAAGATGCGCTGAGAGAAAATAGAATTTGTGAAGACGTGGTTGACAGTTTTAGCAGGTGACTATGTTCAATTGTAACATCAGTACTCGTTCAGTATATAATACACGTTTACATCAGGTTGATAAACGTAAATATGGTAAAATTAAGGTACCAAAATGACAAACCAAAACCGCATAACAATATTCGCTCTTACGATCCATAAATACCTTCAATGGTATCCGGATTCTACAGGATAGGAGTAACGAAACGCTACGTGGTGCTGGTGGTTGTGGGCCATTCATTTTCGAAGTTCTTTCACTGCGTCATATTCGACATATCATCATAATAAACTATGTGAGAAGTCAACAAAATGCATATTAAAATTTGTTCTAACACCTACGTTATCAAAAATCTACTTACACTTACAGTTATGCTGTTGCTAAGGAGACTACGAAACTCTTGAAGCAGATGAAATATGTCCTGTCAAAGACAAAAGAAAAATATGCAAAGTTCACTTTGGAGGTGGAAAATGGTCAAAGGGTAAGATATTCGAATGCAAAAACGACGCAATGATACAATCAAAAAAACTTTTAAATGTAACGGATACATTTCTTGGACACATGGTTGTTAGTAACCTGTATATTTCATGATACTAATGTATTGTGGAATATATAAAGGGGATTTTTTTTTTCGATATATAAAACATCTGTAAAAGTTTGATATTAAATAAGTAAATAAATAAATAAATAAATAATAATAATAATAATAATAATAATAATAATAATAATAATAATAATAATAATAATATCAACAATAACAAGAATGTCTAATGTATGGCAGCGCGAAATTAAAACACCAGGAAAACACTTTAAGATGGTAAGGTTGACCGAGTTTTTCGAACCGCGGAAATAATTGATAGACTTTGTGGCGTCCATTTAATCAAGGATATCAATTTCATACCTTTTTTGCAGTATTCACGTGTCTTTTACAAGATTAAAAACTTGATATAATTCATGTTTGTTGTTGCTGCTGCAGTTTGATTATCCTATTACATTCACGCTAACAAATTTTCATTCAAGAACAATATGCTTAATTTAACCGTTGTATGTGTCGTATCGTGATTGCTTATCAAAACCGAGTTATTTGGATTTTGTACACTCTGTATATAATGTGTGAAAAAGTAAAATAGTGTGAAGTCAGAAGCATTATGCAACGAAAGATTCAATCATAGTATGTTATCAGAAGCTGTAACGACATACATACCTACCTACCTACCTACACACACACACACACACACACACACACACACACACACATGCATACATACATACATACATACATACATACATACATACATACATACATACATACATACTTTTCATTAACTTTAAAATCGTTTTTATTCTTTTTACAGAGGATAGCATATATTGGAGATGCAATTAAGGACGTGAATCCAAGAAACAAAAGAGCAGAAAGAGAACTGAAGGCCGCATTGGATGTGTATTCAGTACTCTTGGAGAAAGAGGGCTCTATGCGCTTTAACCTGCTATCAGTAGGTATCGACTTCAATATTAATACCGATGATAGCTTGAATTATAAGTCACCACGTCCCGGTTTCATCAAACGTTTCAAATCCGAGCACAGACTCGGTATAAATTTAATGTACTGATTGTGTGTGAACTATAAAGCTACCGATGCAATAAACCTAAGTATTTCAAAAAGAATAGAAAAGTTATTTTTAAGAGATTGCATCAGAGACTGATATACAATTTGACTTTAAATACAAATAACATACGTTACGGAATAAAAGTTTAAATTTAGTATTTACTAGAGTAAGACGTCTTTTATATTTTGAAAATGGGGATGTTATCAATTCTCAGTGGTAATACAACCTGCATATGAGATAATTTAGCAGATTGTCCAAAACTAAGCCTATCAAAACGCGTCAGGTTCAAGAAGTCACAAAAAATTCACAAATTACAGTACAGACACTGCAATTAAAAGATTATTTTCTACTTTTTTATCGATGTACATTTAATACCATTTGTGAAAAATTCAAAAAAAAATGTCTTTAAGCCGTCACAGTCTTTTCATTCCTTTACATTCAGTTCAGTTTATTGATGTAAAATCCAACAATAGGATCATCAGTCAAACAAAATATTTTAAAACTAATTTGTTTTTCTTTTTAAATATTTTTTCTCACTAATTAAAGACTGATAAACATAATCTCAGATGGTTAATAAATGTATGATACTCATTGAGTAAATACCATAATTTGCTCGCCTAGAGTTGCAAAGACTGAATTATAGATCTCGTTTCATAATTTCAGTATTAAATACATGCCAATGTTCTCACACTTTTTAAATAGATAGATTGTTTCTAACTTTAAATTGATCGCAAATTCAGTAATTTGTTATCACAAGATTTAGTTTAGTGAAAAGATAGAAAGAAGAACTAATTATTTTTGGGATTTCATTTAATTCCGGCGCAGACTTTGCACCTTACTCGCACTTTCGGCAGTCCGGCCTTGCAAACAGTAAATGAACTAATAACATGTCAACATCAGTCGTTTGTTGGTTGTTTTGTAGGGTTTAACGCCATTTTTCAGCACAAGATAAGATATACATGGCGACCAGTATTAATGGTGGAGGAAGAACGCGGGAAAACCGCGGAAAAAAGAAACAACGACGAGAAGCTACTGGCAAGTTTTCTTACATACCAACATTGGCCGAATCCGAGACTCGAACCCAAGCAGACAGAGGTGAGATGGCAGTGATCCGTAACGGACAGCGCTTTAGACCGTTCGGCCACTCAGAACACCCACCCCCACCCCCATTTGTTGGTTGAATTAATTGTAATCCGTTTAGACATATATAACGGCTTTCTATAATGAAAGTTCTTCTCTTTTTCTTCTTCTCAAATTCATTTGTAAACTCATTTTGAACAATCAAGGTTATACATAGAAACTCTAACTGGTCGAGGGCTTTCGTAGGTTAGAGAAATAATCTCCCACCCTCACAATCATTCAGCGAGGCCCCGAGTGGTCTACAGAGCTCACCGTTACGGATCACTGCCATCTCATCTCTGCGCGGTTTCGAGTCTCGGGCTCGGAGAGTGTGAGTTATATGAGAAAGCTTGTCGGTAGCTTCTTTCTGGTGTTTTTTTTTCTTCTCGCAGGTTCTTACATCCGCCATTGATATTGGTCACCATGTATAGCCTATCTTGTGCTAAAAAATGTAAGTAAACCCTACAACAATAGCAACAATTATTCAGCATTTTAGGTAGCGTTTTGTAATTCTGGTTGAACATCAATATTTTTTAACTTGAATATATTGATAGCAGACAATTGTTTTCTTATCGGTCATACTCTAAACCGGAAGATGGAGTTGATTAGCTTCTCTAGCCTGAGCAATACTAATGTGCTCTCAACATCAAGAGCTATAGGTTGACTGTAGATGATGAAGATCCAATAATGTTTAAAGTAAACAGTTCATTTGTTACTTTTTCGTTAGAATGGCACATAAATTAATGGAAAACATTTCACATCCGTGTTGGGAAGCATGATGCATGAATGCACACTGAAGACTCTTTAAGTTTGCTGTAGTTTTGTGAATGGGTATTAAATCACATTTCAATTACGAAAACTTGCCCAATCGTAACTTTTATTAAGCAATGAACTGTCCAAAGCACTGCATTGTAGAGGACGATTCAATGCACCGTCTGTGATTTTTTTTACAAGTCGAACCAAGATCAAAACTGTACAGACCCAGATCATATCGCGTGCAGGCAAATCTGGGTCTATGAATTCTTTTAGGAGTAGTTATCTGAACACACATAAAAGACTCAGAACTGCCGATGTGACTGCATAACAGAACCTATGTTGTTTGCAGTTGGACTCGGCTTATAGTCAAGTAATAGTAATATTTGGGAAAAACATGGGTGGTGGTTGGGATGGGTAAAAGAGACTTTTTAGTATACACTTAATGAAAGATGTATTTCTCTTCGTTTCTCTCTTATTCTCTTTTCTTGCCATTGTTTTATCACAGCTTTCTGATTACTATGAGATCAAGGTGAAAACTCTCATATCCAGGAAAGTCCTCCATTTTCAAATCACCTGGAAGACGTTTTTCACTCGGCACCTCGGATGTGAAGCGTTCCCATCGAAAAAATCAGAGTAAGCTGAAGCGTGTAGTAGTACTACGTTGAAAATGACATGTACTACATTTTATGTGAGTAACACACAAAATTATCCTTTTAGGCATTTACAACATCAAAAGTTTAGAAAGATTTGCATAAATGGAGAACGATAACGTGGATTTTGGAAAAAAAACCTGCTTTTGATTGCAGTTATGGAAAATTATCCACATTAACTAGAAAACCAATAAGCATGTAAAACATAACATAAAAAGGTAGGGTGGCTATTAATATACCTTCCACTAAGATGACATGCAACTCGGATTATTCATGTTTCTATTTTTTTATATTAACAATATGACCAAGTCATATTTGTGCTGTTTACAGTTTTTACATAGGTTTATCAACTTGAGCTGCTTTTTAGATATTGCTGTTCACTGTTACTATTCAATTCAGCTACAACAGTGTTAGTTTCTAAGTGTGGACTACTTGTGCAAGTAAATTAGGCAATATTAACAATTTCTGTTGATATGTCATTGGTTAATGTTTAGCTGTATTACACAGGTAGTTGGGTAGTCAGTGGGAATATCTAGTCCTAGAGCAAACTTTTTTTTACCAGAGCACAAAATTTATATAAAATAATTTAGCATTGGGAGAAATGGCGAAATTCAACAATAAACGTCTGATCTTAGCAAACATTCTTTATTTTTGGATTAGCTCCTCATATCTTCGAAAAATTCCGTATATGTAGTTAGCTTTGATAATATGAAATTTATTAGTGAAAAATATTTAGAAAGTTCACAGTCATAGGTTTTTTTATATATCATGTACATTAATATGCTTCTCTTGATCTAAAAAACGAAATAATAGATTTTTCAAAACTACAAAGAAGTGCAAGTGATCAATACTTTTGATATCCAGCATGGCATACAGGGCGGTAAAAGCATACGTGGTAACAAGAACAATAAATACATTTAATGGAAATGCAACAATAGAATTAAGTTAATTAGCAGTTCATCATTAAATAAGAAAATAAAAAATAAAAATATTACAATTAATTCAATAAATGGACCTTCCGTTTTGGCCATAAGACGTTCCCACAGCTCAGTAAACGTTTGGTTGGAGATATCATTTTGTAAGAGCGCTAATCCACTATTCCAAACATGTTACGAGTTTGCATTTATAAACCTTTGGATGCAAAAATATAAAAGAGCCATGACGTTTAAGGAAATCGACGATGACGTTTTTTTATTCATAAAATCTTTGACAGCTCATGAAACATAATAAAACAGTTTTTTGCTAAATGCTTACAAAAATGTCTTAGTTACTTTCGAATTTGATACAACTATAATTGACGCCTCAATGAGATGAGAACAGATATAACACTTGACCCGGTATCTAAGGCACAGAAGTCTGCTGTAATGATGTGCTTTCGTCGAGCCACCGTCATAATTTAAACGGTTGTAGTGCACATTCCTCCGCTGGTATTTAGAGCATCATATTGAAGCTTGGTATGAAACATGTGGATTAATAAATTAATAGTATATGATACAAAGCAGTGATAATACACAGGGGTTACTTCAAAATCTTTTGCTGAAAATTGTGTTTAAAACACTAATTAATCAATTAGTCATCACAGCAATAATCTGAAAGGACTAATGCTTGGCATGTATCACACAATATTCAATGAACCAATTTACAGACTCATAATTGTAGGCAATGCATTGCAGTACCATGTCTGGAATTTGTCTTACTTTTCGAGTAAAAGACGCCATAATCACACAACAGCGTAGGCTTTTTGTTATCTTACATTATGAAGAACAGTGAAATTTCACCCAAATGACAAAGTAATGCATTTATTTATCAAAATGCGTAAATAAACCTAGAGTAAAATGCAATTTTGAACACAAATTATGTTGAATTATGTACTTAATTGATATTTTAGTTTATGATCCCACAATAAAGTTACGTTTCGTGAAGCCGTTTTTGATCGCTGTTGTCCAAACTTTGTCACGGTTATTCTGATTGAATTCTCCTGTCTTCTTGTAGTGACCCCTACCTGAATGGGTATCAGTTATTTGACCAGATCAGTGTTGCAGATGTAGTAGACAGCTTGCCTCATCAGAGAGATGTAATAATCTTGCCATGCCTTCCGGTTCGTGAAATTATTTACTCATAAGTATTGTCTTTGGGATAGTCGTACGAGTACACTATGGGATTTCTCAACTATTTCTCTATTTCAGGAGGATTTGCATATAAGAAAATATCTGTAATATGGAGCTAAGAGGTTAATAGTATAGAAAAGGCATATATATATATATATATATATATATATATATATATATATATATATATATATATATATATATATATATATATATATATATATATATAATGTGTGGGAAAGTTTTAATTCGCTGTTCTTTTATTTAAACAAATAATATTGTATATGTTCCCATCTGTCACTCTCACCCACTGCCTCATTGAATGACCGGTTTATGTCATTCAGTGATGTTTCATGAAAACACAGCTTTCGTGAAAGATTTTTCGTATTGGGAAAAAGGTATTTTTTTTTCGAAAAGGTCAATTGATTAGGGAAGAAACTAGCTAGTGAAGATTCGTCTAGCTAATACAGTCAGAACATTGTCGTAGGAAGTGATACACCTTTTCAAGTAAAAATCTGAAAATCCTCATGACATGTCTTGCAAACACTGATTCATACCAAAACTGTACTGGACTATCGATTACATTTCTAACTAAAATCACATTCTCCTTATTGTACTGAATTGATCCAATAATCCAGTCCATCACAATCAGAAATGCAGCTGGATCAACATAAAAGCAAACTCCATCCATTCCAGACCAACTGGAAAAGATTTTGTAATAAGCATTAATTCACAATATGACTGTAAATTTTAATTATAATTAAACCGAAACAACAAATCTTTGCGAAACTACTGGCATGAACACAACGAAGCTAAAACGTAGCTGGGAGATATTACGTGGTCTGTAATAATGTTATTGTGTATTGATAAATCTACGGCTGTGCATTTTCTAAATATAAAATTAACTCAATTATTTTGTTTCAGTTTATTATTTTAAATTAAGCCTTAGGTTGAATAAGAAAATGAATTTATAATAATAAGAGATTGCTGCATATGTATGGGGAAATATGAACTCGTTTCTTTTCTTCTGATGAATACTTCACTCCCCCAAAGGTCGTGCAGTATTAATTGGAAACAATTCGTTAATATTTTTCCCAAATAATGTAGTAACCTATAAATAATAAATACCTATCTCTATATCGATTGCACTTTCTTGATATATGTCTATTTGCAGAAAGAATATATTAATATCTTCAAGAATGTCATCGGATATCAATCAGATCTGACATTTAAAGCTTTTCCTGACGAGGAGCATTTGGAAGAGGGTACGCGCTACAAGGTCTTCTTACTTAATGTTGAACGTTTTATATATAAAGATCATTAAAAGCGAACTTCAGAAGAGCTGAGTATGTGCGTCTTGCCATTGTTTGTGTCATGTTCGTTATATTTTATGTTAACAAATTGTGGTGTTTTCCAACCGATCATTTACGTTTCCAGCATACATTCTTATGTGGAACAGAAAGGATGTGACACTAGTAACTACTTGTCTTTTTGCACATTGTCACGGAAGAAATTTGCGAACAGGTTCGGAAGGTCTACTGGAGAAAAGGTAGTTCGAAGTTGTGTTCATTTTTTTTCCTTGACATTAGTTTGTTAGTAATCTCGAAGAGCTTTTATTGTCCGTGATCTTAGTACTGTAGTGGGATAATTTGGCTAAATAAACTATGTTTGTGACGTTCTTCTAAGCGGCTTCATAGATTTGTTCATGAATAGTGAGTCTAGTGGAAAGCAAAAGAATTTCCGCTTTACGGCGGTCTCTTTTTGTAGTGCGAAGTTGGTCCCCTAACACTGCTATACATCAACACTAATGCTAAACACTTTCATATGGTATGTACGATGTATTTTTATTTACAAACCAAGTTCAAACGGTTTATCATTGTGATATTGAAAACTAGATAAATGTTATTCATACATATTTCGCATATTCCTGATTCGTATCCCAAATACTGCCGTTGTAGGTAAGGTTAATAATGGCATACGCTCTTGTCATTAATTGCACCATATTCAGTAAATAATGACCGCCAGCTTTTACTGAAAATGGCATCATAAATAATTTTCAAGTTTAATAGCAGCAAAGAGTAGATATTGAAGACTGTTATTTCATTAACGTTCCTTCGCATTTTATTGTCAAAATTAATATAACCATGTAAGAACATTAAGGAAAATTGCAGGAGATAAATAAATGTTCGTGGAGAATCAACTGCTCGAAATTTCGTTCCTTGAAGCATCATTCTATTTTTGACCTATGGTGACGAAAAGGAAACTTTCGATAATTTTTATTTGCTTGAAATTTCAATTTAAAGCAAAAAAAGTAATTTATGTTAGAACAATATAGCATTCGTAATGAAAATAATTGTTTTAATTCATTTATTACCAGATGTGCTGAGGCCTATGAAGCAGAATTGGAATTGGCCCCTGGAGAGGTGGTGGGATATTTACCCACGGGCAATCAAGGCCACTCGAGTCTATTGTAAGTTATTTCATCTTCGATACACCCCGGAACACCCTGGGCTTATGAAATATTACGTGCAGAAAATCATTATGGGGTCCGTTTAGGCGGTATGATCAAAGAAATCTGCTCTGCCATGTAATCTTGCCCAAAAGACTCATTTGTTCTAGCTTACGATAGAAAACATTCATAATGGAGACAATTTATTTTTTATAGGTCATTGAAATTCTCTAAAGTATTAACGTTATCTTATAACATGCAATTTAAGCTATATGTTTGCTCGTAATTACTTCTTAAACATAATGAATTTTTTAAAATTAATAATGTCGCTCTATTTCAAGGGATGCATACCTGTTCCCCACCAAGACGCAATTGTCAATGCAAAGTGAAGCATATCTTTGGTCGGAACACATTCGTCTTCTTACGTAATTTAGAACGGACGATGTTTAAATTTTAAATTTGATTTTGATCTCACTTGTCAAAACATATTCTTGTTCTATTAGGACATGTATGACTAACAAAGATAACGTCACGAGTTCGGCGGAACATTCCGAAAATAACTGAACAAAGTTTCATTATCTGTTATCGTAATATTCAATTTGACGACCTTATCATGATGTCTATCCTTCAGAAAATAACTAATTAGTTTTATACATTTACGGAATTTTTTTATTTTTTATTTTTTTGCAACATGATGCTATGTTATTCTGCTATCAAGGCAACGATCACAATGCATGATAACATGACAGAGCTTATTCTGTTTTTAAAAAAACTTATAACATCACCAAGACATGTGGTACCGTTATCGTACAATGGTTATTTAAATAGCAAAGTTTATTTAAAACGTTTGTAAGATATGTACCTCACTTGTGACTTATTAATATATTTTCCAACATGAACCAGCATTATGCCATAACATGGGCCTCATTATAATCTTCCAAGCAGTGATTATTTATTTAACGGCTATTGAAAGTTCGCCAGTGCTTTGGGTCTGATCTATTATTGTTCGGCAGTCACTGCAGTAGTAGCATTATAGCGACATGTGAATTCTGATACCTCTTAGGGTTAACTCCTTTTGTAGCTCCTTGGCCCTTGGGGGACAAAACATGACTCCACAATTGATTTTTCCCAGTAGGGCTTTTTGTCCTTCACGCCTGGAACATCAATTGAAGCTCCTATGTAGTGTCGATTTCAGATTCAAAGCAGCCGCTGTGAGCTTGTTACAACACAGTTATTATTGATCTGGAACATCCTGTCTGCGGTATATTATGTCGCTGCCTACAGTATCTCTAGTACAAAATTAAAAAAAATTAGGGATTCTGAGTTGCCCATAATTCTCAGAGAGGAACCTTTTTGTTTTTTCTACTTATTCAAGATATTAACCACGGCCGAACTAAAATGGACTGATATTTGTTGTTGAAAGTGATAATGAATAATTTTCTACATAGTTTTACAAACGATATAGGTACAATATTAAAACAATAGGAGATGGAAATTTAAGTCGAAAATGGCCTCTTTTTAATTGGCCAAATAGAGAAGAGTGCAGGGGATAGGGAAGCCTATGTTTTAAAACCTAAGAGATGATGCATTGATACAATTCAATAATTTCGTAAAAGGTGGAATTACTTCTCTTTGAACAAATGGATCAAGGAGTTCCTCCTTTTCTATTCGTTCAATTTGTTTAGAAATATTAAAATTAGACATTACAAATATTGGACACACATTGCAGATGACACATTTCTGTTAAACCAGCATAGACTATTATAGAAAATAGAAGAAGACAGTGATCAGTTTGTACACTTGTTTACGTCGGGATCGTAAGTTTGCTGACTCGTCGGCGACAGTTAGGTTAGAAATTATAAATCAATGGATGAAATAATTAAGTTTTGTGCAGGTTTTATGTCCTTTCTGCTTTCATTTTTCAAGTCGGTGGAGGGAGATACAAAAGATCGGGAGGGAATGCGAATATTAAAGCTTTTCCCACTGTTGATTGAGACATTTCAGGTTTGAATCACACTCACGGATAATTATATTTTGCTTTATTAACTGAGAAAACTTAGGTTGGATTGCGCACGAAAATGAAAGTCAAATCTGATGATATTATATTAGTGTCAATAATAACTACGAGAAGGGTCATAACTGTTCTAGACATCGTCCGGTCTGAAATAACCTCTGAACTTTATAGGATGTCGTTAGGCACTCCGGGAGGGGACGGTTCACATGGGGATGAAAATTCAAAATGATGTAAGCAGCATTGGCTAGAACACAACTGTCGGCTGAAAGTATAAGACCGCAACGTGCTTATAATTGTCAAAGAAATACTGTTCGAGGCTTACAGCTGGTGTATATACAATGTCGAAAGCTTCACCGATTGAAAGGTACAGCATTTTGAAAAGATTCATGAATGACCGTTGCTCATGCGGCAATTAAATTGTACGAGAAATGGCGCGTTTGTAATGAAAGAGAAAAAATAAAATCACTATTTCGATTAAATGCGTCACACCGATTTGTTAAGTAGGCCCAAAAGATGTTTTCAAAAATGTATTCGAGTTAGGAACCGTGTTGGAACAAGAACGACGGAACTTGGCGAATCATATAACAATAAACATGAAAGGTTATTGTATGATATTGTACAAATAAGATTTTTAGAAGTCGTTGATGTTAATTGAACCCAGCGACGATGACATTGAAATGACAGGTGACCACGAAATATTCAGAAACATGACACAGAAAGCGATACGTCTGCTCTCCAGTGGCAAAGCACTTGGTTCATACTCCATCCCAGCTGAAGTATACAAAGAAGGAGGCACAGCCCTGATAGAAGGGTAACACCAACTTTGTTTGTACTGATGTGGCATTAAGAAACGATCTCACAGGAATTCAAAGACGCTTCCATAATCCACCTTTATAAGTGCAAAGGGAATCGCCAGGCCTGCGGCAACCACAAGGGTACTTTCAATCGCAGGAAAGGTACTCACCAGAATCCTGCTGAGCCGTCTCACTAGACACGCTGACCAGAGAATACTGCCAGAAAGCCAGTGTGGATTCCGAAACGACCGTGGGGCCCTCGACATAGTGTTTGCTGCGAGGCAGCTACAATAAAAATGTCAAGAGCAAAACACCAAATGTTTCTCCATCTACGTCGACTTGACAAAGACCTTTGATACTGTCAGCAGAGAAGGCTTGTCGAAGGTAATGGCCAAGTACGGATGCCCAAGGAAATGTATATCCATGGTGCAAAATCTCCACTATAACATGCAGGCAGGAGTCCAGGACAATGGAGAGACATGTGAGCCATTCCCAGTAACCAATGCCGTCAAGCAGGGTTGTGTTCTGGCAACGACACTGTTTAGTCTATTGTTCTCCTCCATGCTGACTAATTTTTCAAAGACGGAGAGGTTGGAGTTGGCATCATGTACCAAACAGATAGAAAATTACTGATTCCCATGAGGCTTCAATAAAAACCGAGGCCATGACAGACGTTATCAGGGATTTCTTATTTGCTGATGACTGCGTCCTCTATGCTGGCTCAGAGGCCGACCTGCAATGCAGCTTTGACACGTTTTCAAGCTCCTGCACAAGCTTCGGTCTCACCACCAGTACCAAGAAGACTGAATCAAACACAAAATGAAGAAGTCCTGCATCCTCCGGGCCCTGGAAAGCCCTATGTTGAGTCCAACATCACCGTCAACGGCCAAACATTCAACATAGTGAACCGCTTCACCTACCTTGGCAGCACACTGTCACAGAGCGTCACTATGGACGACGAGATGAACCTTTACATTGCCAGAGCCAGCATTACTTTAAGCAGTTTTTATGCCAACGTCTGGAATAGAAGAGTCATCCGTATCCAGACCAAACTAAAAGTCTACAGGGCAGTTGTGCTCCCCACACTTATTTACGCATGCGAAATATGGACGGTGTATCAACGCCACGCCATGAAATTGAACAACTTTCACACCATAAGTCTCAGGAAAATCCTCAACATCAAGTGGTAGGACAAGGTTCCAGACACTGAGGTACTCAAACAAGCAGGTCTATCCAGCATCCACACCATCATGATGCAGTGCCAACTACGCTGTGTAGGACATGTTGTACGCATGCCAAACCACCGGCTGCCTTAGAGACTCTTTTATGGCGAGCTACAGCAAGTACAGCGATCCCACGGAGGTCAGAAGAAACGCTCAAAGACAATATGAAAGCTGCAATGAAAGCATTCAACATAAACATTAATTCCTGGGAGCAAACATAAAGCTATTTTGGGTCACATGGCGTTCCTCTGTGCACAAAAGCTCCAAGTTGTTCTAATCTAGCAGGACACCAGCTGCAGAGCTGAAGAGGCAAACCATACAATTACGTGCCATCAACCGTCCTGGAGATATCCCACTCATCCCCTGTCACGAAAACACACAGGGTATCTAGAATGATGAAAAAGTAAATTCACCGACTAAAACATGCCGATCAATTATATTAATAGATCGCATTATTCATAGAACAATTGTGTCGTGCCTTCAGAGTTAGTGACATGAGAAAACAATTGAACTGTAACAGCAGTTTTGAGTAGAATCGAAAAAAGAACTTGTTTAACTCGTGAAATACAAATGCGCGTGTGTTGACTTGGTATACCATCGGTGGACTTGCCGAGGCAACACCCGTTGGCTTGGGTGATCTGCCGGTGGTCTCGCAGCGGATACAGTGATCAGACTAAAGCACTCCTTGTGAACTTCTCTTGTGGGCCCACGCGTGTACGAAAAATCTAAAGTTGGAAAAAGTCATGACTGATTAGTTCTTTTTCTCGCCAGAGGCTTATGGCTCGACTCTAATTCTGACCTTGTGTTTTGTCACCCACGGGTATTTATCGTGGGACATACGTGTTTGCTACACGATACAGTGTGGGGGGGGGGGTATAGAAGGAGTTAACTTTAATCAGGAACTTAAATTCAAACTGCTGTCATGTTACTACTACTTTGGCTCTTAAAATGGTAGGTTACTAATAAGAGGTGTGTGTCATATGCTAAATAGGAATTAAGAGTACGTTCAACTTAGATAAACGTACTGAACAGATCTTTATTTGTGACAAATCTCCCAGGCCACATGCAGGTGGGATTTGAGATCACAAAACAGCTTATTTTTAAATCAAATGTGACATTACAAGGAACGTAGGAAATTTGCAAGTTCAAACGACATAGCTGATTCTGTTATGAGCAATACAAGTAAAAATTCAAATATTGTAATTCTGAAATTGGCGATTGGTCAGTTCAGACTGTGCAGTACTACTGAGTGGGATATGATTATGCCACTTCTGGCAAGTGGTCCATTCAGGCAGAAGATCAAGTTTACACGCTGACTTTTACAATGTGACCTAGGTCTTTAAGACTGATGTTTTACTGAGTTTTGCCAACAAGTGCTGAATAAAAATAAATCTAGTTATTTATTGTTATAATAGATACAATAGAGGAAAATAATATGCATTGAGTGTTAGTTTTGAATTTTCAAATCATGTATTAATCTCGCTAAAGTTTGAAAACGTTAGGTGTGTGTGTGTGTGAGAGAGAGAGAGAGAGAGAGAGAGAGAGAGAGCGAGATACTTTTATTTAGTCTACAGAAATTCTAAATTAGCAACTTCACAGAGTACATACTAATTATAAAGTAATGGCTTAACACAAAATATGTTAATTTATCTTTATCATTATAATCCGCCACTTTTTTGGTGACAATGGCTTTAAGTACAGATGTTGCTCGTTTACAGATCTGCTGTCTCCATATCTGGTGACCAAACATGCTTTTTTATTGGAGCTACTGGTGCTTTATTAAATTTTGTAAACGACCTTTAAATAAATTCCGTGCTTTAACACTGTGAAAAAAAAATCCAAATAAATATTTGAAAGACTTTTTTCTCTCTTAGGCGAAGACAGCGAGGATGATTCCAAACAGACAAAGGAAGAAACAGGTACATATATGTTTCATCTCCAGTTAAATTAGACATATTTCTGGTCCTCTTCCTTTTCTACAATATGTTTTATGGGAAATTGTCCGAAAGCGTCGAACATGCTAACATATTGTCCCATGTTTGTTAACAAGCAAATGTTAATACTACTTGGTCACAAACTAAGTTTTAAAAAAAGAATCATTACCGATAAGTTTTGTAAAGCTTAACGCATAATTTAATTATCAATGTTATAAAATGGAAAAGAAAGAGGGATTACAAATTTAACCCAATGTATCCTAGAAAGTTATATTCAAGACCAAAACAATCCTTTTTACTTTGTAACTCCAATAAATAATCCTAACAAATGTCTCCTCTCAAAATATCTAATCACTACATTAAACATATCTGTAGACTGATTTTAACATATGAAACAATAGACCGAAATAGGAATGAATCTAAACTATAAATGAATCTGATTGCCCAGTTTGTATATAAACTTTCAAGACTTTCCTTATATACACCTTCAAGAATGTTAACACTATATGTCGCAATATAACCACGTGACATATCTTACTGTTTAATCTAATATTTCACAATACCGGTTCACGTGACCTATCCCATTCAATGGGAAATAACTTAATTCTTCTAAGTACTCAGTATTGCCCAGAAGCCAATGAGAAATTACCCCAAACTTGTCACCAGGTTTTGACATCTAATAATAGATACAATGCAATTTACAGGCACTGAACAATCTTAAAAATTGAATTTTATACTCGTGTACGAAATTAGTTATGTAATATGTTGTTTTTTATACAGATAATCACTAAAATTTAGTCATGAACGAAAATTACGCATAGATACAGTGTAGTACTAAGAACTAAAAAATAATCGATATAAGTAAAACTATAACACATAAACGACTGGAAGCAATAGTCATTAGTGATATACGTTAACGGTACGAGCCTTTGACAGCTCCAGCATTTGTTGTAATTCACATTTAAATGCAAATATTTAAAACAGACCAAACGACTATAAATACATGTTAACTAATCGCATAGTGTAATCCCAAAACAAATCATTACATTTTTAGTTTTAGAAACTGATATCTCGAAATTACCATATAATCTCCATATTTTAATTAAAAATATGAGACCTTGTCGGTTCCATAAAATTATCAGGGGAACCTTGGTAAATCAAACATTAGAGCGTCACACTCCAAATCGAATGGTCTCAGCCAGCCGGTATCGGCTACCTCGGTGTCTCATAGGTAAACGGACATAGTTCTCGCTTCCTCGGTATGATACGGGTAATAAAATGTCAAACGTACGGTTAAAACCAGTCTACCAAAGATGATGCAGAACCTAACCTATATTGTGTTAATGTAACTCAAAACAAGGGATGTTGTCCTTCTTTTGCTCATAACAGCGTGGCAACTGTAATTCATTTGGTCATAATGATGTGGTGAGTAAGTGTTGGTGTACAATGTGGAACTGCTAATAAATAGACTGGTTTTGCGTGTATCTGCACAGTGGAGCAAAAGACGTGTACACCACGACTATGGTATAACTTTCTAGTAGTACAATCAACATAATAGTTGCAGTGAATTCAACTGAGCCTGATTAAAGATTTCTGATCTTGAATAAATAATATCTAACAAGATGTTTCAATAATATTAACAACTTTTTCTTCGTCATCTTGTGCTATATACTTGATGTGATTGTCGATCCTACACACACTTGACTGGTCAGATTTGGAGCAAAACAGTGTTTGCTGAGCTAACAGATTGTTAGAATGAATCTTTCTGTTTAACATTGATGGACTAGAGACTCTTTGCTCAAGTCCACACCACTTGTTTAGATGATTAGCAGGGCATGTCGTTTTTGTCGATACTCTCCATATAACCTGGAAAATAGACTGATTCATATTTTGTTTTGTTTCTACGATTTTCTTCTACAACTGTATGAGAATAATGTGTTTTACTGCCTAAAAATAAATGTCACGTGCGGTACATGTGTCACCAAACAATTTTGTATTCCATTTCTTCCCGATATTTATATCTTAACCTTCGTAAAGAAAAGTTAAAAACTTTTTTTGATTTTTTACTTCGTTTGACCAATAGGGAAGAAACTGAATAGCCAAATTCCATATACTTGCTTTTATCCACGTCTTGGACATCAGAAAGAAATAATGCGAATATAATTGCAAAGACGTTATCTTTCATAATTCAGATATTTACATTTAAATGCCATACAAAATTCAATGATTCTTTTCTCCCTTGTGTCTAGACAGTCAATGTAAAATTCTGGATTGGCTTGATTCAATGATTGGCGAACTGTCAAAGCTTACATTTGCCCAGTTTGTATTAGTACTAATGTGTTATTTATTAACGAACACTTCATGAAAAATTGGTTGAAAAGTATTTAAAGCCATTAAAATTTGTATACAATCTATATGACACATAAATAAATGACCTTAGGAAGGAAGCTCGATCAAGCTACCACTGCGCATGTAATTCTCGTGATGCTTACACCTTTGCCAGAGACAGTATTGGTCGGTAGTCCATAAGTATCGTCACGTTTTCGGGCTTGGGTGTGCTATGATTATAGTTACTCATGTGTCGCTCAATTACATTTTCGGCTATCACAGCTATTCGGCTATCGGCTATTTTAAAAAAAAGTTATTTTGAACGAAGTTATTTTGAACAATATTTGTTTGAGAACTTTACAGTTGGAAATTACAAGGTGTACAATACAGAGTTTAAAGGATTAGTACGAAAGCCAATAGTTTATTATGTTCTTCCTCTTGGACACTCCCCCCACCCCCCAGTGTAAATATATGTTGAATTGTGAATGTGAGGATTGTCTTAAACAATCATAAATACAAAGCAAGAAATGGACAATGAAGAGGTTGGTCAAGGGAAGAGAACAAACAAAAGATGGAAGATAAAAAGAGAGAAAGTACTGACTAATATTTGTATGGCATTGAAACAAGTTGTATAAAGTTGAGAAAATAAGGAAGAAAGAAATGTAATAGCTAAAGAAAGGAAGTTTAAAAAAGCGAGATTAAAAGTAAAAATTACTTTGTTGCAGAGTAAGTCATTGCAGAAGAGATGGTCAATTATTCTTAAACAAGGGATTCGCAGTTTGCAGCTGTTCACGACCCGCAGATATGCATGCGTGTTAGCAATAGGTCAGTTAAATAAATCTTTTCGACATTCGATACATTCATAAACGGCATCAATGTTACGAATGTTTACTTTATCACTATAAAAAAAGGTATTTAAAGTTAAAGTACCGTGTTGTTAAGGGACCGAAACTATTCAATGCCTTGTTCACGGTAATAACTGGAAGAGAAAAGAAGTCTTTATTTTTACAAGCTCTTTTTGTATGAATTGTACCTTTGTGTTTTTGCTGTCATGATTCATTTCTTTTCCCGTTGCAAAGCTACTAATTGTTAACACTAATCGCGAGTTTAGCTGTCTCATATCGAGATGATTTTTCTCATTCACTGTACAGTTCTCCAAGACCTAAGTATTGACGAATAGGTCGTATATAAGATGTCAGTACAATTCTAAGGATCAAATGTCAGGCTAAGATTTAAGTCTAGACATGACATTAAAATTTGCCATAACGTTCGTCTTTTATGAAGTCTATTTAGTTGTTCGAGAGAAACTTCGATTTAAAAAAAAAATCTTCAAACTCAGTTCTTATTTCATATTAAATTGTCCATCGCTTAAACAGTTTTCCTTAAACTAAATGTATACACATGTTTGGATTTAATCAATATTTCGACAGAAAAGAAACAGCATGCATTGACATTTTAATTGTTTAACTCTTTGCTAGTATATTTTTTTTCTTAGCATCGTTCGATGCGATTGTACAGGTAACAGTGACCAAGGAGTACAAAAGGAACCTGGAAGATGAAATTACCATCTTGCCAGGTACGTATGATTGCCTTAAGATCTCTCTCTCTCTCTCTCTCTCTCTCTCTCTCTATATATATATATATATATATATATATATTGTTGTGTATATTTAATTTAATTGTTTGCTAGTTTTGAAGGGACTTTTTAAAAATTTCATTACATGGTTTTGTAATGTAACAATGTTTCTAAGATTTGTCCGAAGTCCTTATCTGTTTCTATGCGTATCTATTGCAAGAAGAAAGTACGTGCTCTCAGAACCTCTTATTTCAATGAGGTCAAAGTCACGAGCATCTATTGATAGCAATATATTTGGTGGATCTAATAAACCCCAGTCTGATTTTATTATCGATAATTATGAACCATTAATGTCGAAGTGTTAAATATCACTCATGTGATTCGGCCAATACGATCCGTATTAAAATGTGTTTGGGTCACATGAGCTTCTTGGTCTTTTATTATCGGATACTTTGTCTTTTTCTGAGAAACTTCTTCAAGAAGTAGAGTGAGGTTTTGTTTACGCTGCTCTCTATTGTGTAAAATTAGAATTAGTCTCAGGACCTGTGACTGTAGAAACAGTGTCGTCTTATCCATCGTTGTGGGTAATCCATTTGTAACTGACAAGCTTTGTTTGGATCAGAAAGTAGATCATATTGAAAATAAAAACCCTGATTTATACCCAGCATGTGTAGTTACTAGAGCTATGTAAAAGACAGGTATCGAGAATGACGTGGATCAGAAAAATATTCCTTTAGCTGACACATATATTGGTTAAATACGTCACATTTACTCCTTGTTTGGATCAATCAAAGAGTATTGATCACAGCGATCCTCTTTAACTCACCATTCTCTGTATTCTAATCTGGGTGACAAGCGACAATCACTTGTCGTAAAACAGGACAAAGATCCTAAATTCACCTGTTTGTTCAAGAGTCTATTAGGAACATTGAAGCCACATAAGTACTTGTTTGTTATTTCGTTTAAAATGATATGCTAGTGAGGAAATGGAGACCACCTGAGATACCTGCTGGTGACGAGTGGTTAGTGTACTATCAAATTGTAGTTCCCAAAAAGTACGATCAGGAAATTCTTTATTTGGCCCATAAAACTCGTTGGCTGGGCATTTAGGGATCAATAAGACTTATCCCAAAACCTTTAATTACTTCTATTAGCCAACAAAATAATAGTGATGTTTATAAATACTGTAAATCTTGTCATTCTTGTCAAATGGTAGGAAACCCCACTCTGAAGATACCCAAGGCTCATCTGCAATGTATTCATGTATTTGACGAACCATTATTAATTAATAATAACAACAACAACAACAACAACAAAAACAACAACAACAGCAATAATAATAATAATAATAATAATAATATTATTATTATTGTTATTATTATTATTATTATTATTATTATTATTATTAATAAGGACATTGTATAACGCCTAATCTTTAGAAGCTCTAAGCGCTTTACAACATCTATACTGATATGACCATACTACAGTAAAACAAATAAAAAAAACCATGAAATTGGAAAACATAAAAACATGCTGAAAACATAAGATACAAAAAGTATTAGGTCTCTACGTTTGTTCCTGCAGTCGAAACAGGTGTTTTAAGAGCCTGTGTCTTTGTGTCTAATTTCAATTGGCAATTCGTTCCACATCACTGGGCCCTGGTGTGCAAAATAACGTTGTCCATATGACTTCATTTTCATAGGAACAATGAGTATACGATTGTTATAAGAGGAGCGTAAGTTTCTTGCTGGTGTATACACATGGTTGAGGCCGGATAGGTATGTTGGACTGGAGTCTGTCATTGAAACATAGCACAGAGAACAAATTTTGTGTTTGATTCTGTAGCGAATTGATAGCCAGTGTATGGTACAGAGCAGTGGTGAGGTGTGCTCTGTTCGAGGTACTCTAAAGATCATCCGAGCAGCTGTATTTTTAACTTTTTGAAGTTTCTGGAGTAAATATTGTGACGAACTAGACATAACTGAGTTACAATATTCCAGTCTTGAAAGTACTAATGAACACACAAGCGTTTTAGTGGCATCAACTGAAAGATATTTGCGAATGGAACTGATGCATCTTAGTTCAAGATATACAGCCTTGCACATGTTCATGACATGTTGTTGTAATGTGAAAGTACTGTATATAGTAGCACTTAGGTTTCGTACTGACTAAATGTAATGTTGGTGTTGCTGATATTTATTGTTTGAGGTAAAGGATGTGAATGAGAAAGTCTTTGTGATGTGATCAGAATAACCTCAGTTAAGCAGAATCATGGTAGACTGTGTCGGTCCCTTATTTAAAACCAAGTCAGGTAACCAATACTTGTTAACCATAAAGTGGGCGTCAACAAAATTCCCAGAGACAGTTTCTTTGAGAACTATCCAAACTAAAACAATAGTAAAAGCTTTTTCAGAAAGTTTTTTGTGTGTTACCCAGTTGAGCTTTCCCAATTCTATACAAGCTGATCAAATTAAAATTTTATGTCTGGAATTTTCCACCAGTTATGATTGCGTTTGCCATTCAGCAATTTAAATCAGAATTCAAATTGACATAGGTAAAGTGGAGAGAGCTTTTTAGTCTGGTGTTCGAGTTTAGTCTCTCTTGCTTTTTCTTCAAAATGTTGTTTCAGATTGGGTATTAATGGTCCTTACAAAGTTAGGAAGAAATGAGTGAGTTAAATTATAGTAATCAGGGAATGTAACTATATTAAAGGAGTACAGGTGTTTTAATAGAGATAGCCAGGTTATTCATGCACTTAATTAGTTGTACCTATCCCACACAGTCAGGATTTAAGCATAGGAATAAAATCGGACTGTATTGACTTTGGAGTAAAATAAAATCTTTGAAATGCAGAAATTATGAATAAACTTGACCAGACACATTCACACTTGCAGCAACCAGAGAAAAATGTACTTAAAGGGTAATTATTTAAATATGAACACTTAATTCTATATGTTTCTACAAGAACAAATACAATCTACCTTAATGTTGAAATTGTAAACTCCACACCTGTGAACAAATATCGGTAGATGATGAACCTTCAAACAGGAGTATTTGCGGTTATATAGATATAAATCATTTTCTAGAGAATGATTTCATAGAACCAAGTAAAAGTGACTGGAGTTCACCGTGTATACTTGTTCTGAAACCAGATAATACTTTACGCATGTATACTGATTATTAAAAGGTGAATATTGTGACTAATACATATTCATTTCCATTACCAAGAATCGATAACTGCATGAATTAAATTGGAAATAAAAATTATGTCACTAAATGTGACCTTCGGAAAGGAATTTAGCAAATTACACTGACGGAAAGGGCATGGAAATTTCGGCACTAGTGACTCAGGATAGACTTTATCAATATAACGTGATGCCGTTTGGGATAAAAGGTTCGCCTAGTACTTTTCAACGTTTAATGAACATGATTACATATGGCATAGATAATTGTGATGTTTACATTGATGGTGTCATCATCTACAACGACACATGGAAAGATCATTTAGAGACAATTCGACACTTGACATATAATAATTAGGAGATTCTTTGACAGACTCACTGATGCACATTTGACAATTAATCTATCTAAAAGTGAGTCTTACCGTGATTGTAGTACGTTTCTAGGACATAAGGTAGGACATGGACAAGTTAAACCTATATATACTAAAATCAAAGCTATCTCTGAATCCATGTGCCTATCAGTAAAATCAACTGATGCGATATTTGGCTATGGCTGGATACAAGCACATTTTTTTCTCCAATGTTTTCATAATTGTTAAACTCCTGACATATTTATTTAGCCAAGCAAGCCAAGTTTCACTGATGTGAAAAACGTCAAGAGGGTTTGATAAGTTACATGTCATACTTAAGGATTCATCAGTTCTATCAGCTTCAAATTTCCGTAAATCATTAAAATTTTCTATTGATGCAGTGATGTTGAGATCAGACCAGTATTGATTCAAGAAGACAAACATAGTGTAGACCAGTCTGCTATTTTTTTCAAAGAAATTAAATAAGCAACAGGGAAATTATTCCACAATCGATGAGAAATCTTTGGCTGTGACATTTCTATTACAACACTCTGAAGTCAACATAGTTATGAACCTTCTCGGATTATAGTGTTTAGTGAGCACAACACCTTTACTTTCATAGGCAAAATGAATAACAAAAATCAGAGATCATTAAGGTAGAGTTTGATGTTGCAGGAATATAATATTGACATTTAGCACGTCAAATGAAAAGATAATTTAATAGCGGATGCACTTTCACGTGTATAGAAACATATTGTTTCATGCATACTCTATGTCATTCATTAGATTTCATCTTAACAGCCTAGTGGTTAGAGTGTCTTAAAAACACAGCTGTTAAATTAGAGACTAGATTATGTTTCATGAACAGCTCCGGTGGTCTATTAGCGTTCGCCGCGGAAGCGGGAGGTCGTGGGTTCCATCCCCGGCCGAGTCATACCAAAGACTTACAACAATGGTACAAACAGCTGCCTCGCTTGACGCTCAGCATTAAGAGGTTAGTGTTAGGACTGATCGGCCTGGTGTCAGGATAATGTGACTGGGTGGGACATCATACTACATGTCTGCTTCATGGTGCCCTATTGCTAGTCATCATATAAACTGCCTCACTGCAGACATCGTTGCGATATGACTGAAAAATTGTTAAAGCTACGTTAAACACCCTAATCAAACAAACAAATATTTCATCTTATGAAAACATACCACATGTATATTTGCTTATAAATAACAATAAGCTTCATTGCGTAAATCTTTATCTGACTTTATGAGGGGAATTTTGTTACATATATATATATATATATATATATATATATATATATATATATATATATAGTTTATAAGGTTTTTTCATTACATACTATTTAATGTAGCCTTGCCAAAAACTGAGTTAATAGTAAAAATAAAGCTTCACTGCGTACATCTTTCTTTTACTTTATGAGGGCAAGTGTTATATATTTTTAATTTAGTGTTTTGTTGCATTACATGGAATTGTAATGTAACATTGTATATTGGACTTTGCCTTGTCCAAACTTAATTTCTGTCTGACCCAAATTGATGTTTGTTATTCTCTGTAAACAACTAATACATAGCTAAATAATTATCTCTGTGTATGGGTTTAAAATCAGTATTATTTTTAATATAACTAAATATGTTTTTTTTTTTAATCTAGATTGTGGTTTTGGAATCACCTAAGCGAATTTTATATTTTACTCCAGGTTTTGGATTGTATTTTGTAAACATCAGAATAATTCTAGTAGGTTATTTCCCATTAGGTAATATTTTTTGTGTAAACTGTTATTGGTGACCTGAGTTCAAGTTGAGACCTATATAATCTTTTAACTTAGATAAAAAAAAAAATCAGCCGTGCTTTAAGATCTAGCACCTTGTGTCTTATGTTGTGTCCAGTATTTCATTTTTGGGCTGTAAAATTTATTTCTTCAAATTATTGAATTTTCTCTGGAAATACAAAAGTGTTCTGATAAAATTCTTAGATAGAGACAATACTGGAATTTATAGTGAATTCAAATCTGGAATTATATTACTGTGATTCAACAAAAGACTGTTGACACTTCAACACTATACAAGCTACCACAGACGCATCATCGCCGTCAGGTTTTGGATTTATTCTGGACTTGAACTGAATTTTATTAAGGATTTAAAATTATTAGGAGCTGTGTCTTTATTTCTTGGATTATTTTTATATTTAAAGTTCTTCTCTCTTATTTACACTTTGTATTCTAGAGAAATAACCTTTTTGTTAGATTTTACAATGCGTGTTATCTTTCACCCTTTTTCTGTTACTTTTTTTTTAAAGATCATAGACTCGAAACATTATGATATAAGATTCTTATATGTAATGAAAATATTCTAAGGGACTGACTCACAGTACACCAAAACTGTGTTCGGTCTGAGAGAAATAGCTTTATGGGAGGCTTTAAGATGCCAAATGCAAGAAAAACATTGTTCGACATTTTTCAAACTAAAGACCAACCTTAACCATTGTTAGTTTATGTGTATTGATGCATCATAGTTTCTATACTGCACGATAACGTACCAGCATCCTTGCGAGAATCAATTGCTGGTACATAGGACAGTCCCCATTTTATATTGGCTGTAACGGTTCATCGTCCACTTTTCCTAGTCAAAATCGATTCGGATCAATAGATTATTAACATAATGATTTTAAACCCTTGTACCCATTGTATCCATCGCAATATTTTCATTCTTTTTTTGTCTTTCTGATAAATTATATTGTGAATCCGACTTTCGATTAAAATTCGAGCTTCTTAATTTTAAGACCTGATTAAAAATGAATACCTACACTAAGCATTACAAACATGGGGACCTGAGTGGCGGAGTGAAATAAAGCGCCCACCGTTACAGATCACTGCCGTCTTACCTCTGTTGCTTGGGTTCTTGTCTCGGGCTCGGTCAATGTAGGTACGTAAGAAAGTTTGCCAGTAGCTTCTTCGAAGATCGGTGGTTCTTTCCGTGCTTTATTTAAGTTCTAACTCCACTATTGATACCGGACGCCATGTTTAGCCTACCTTGTTCTGAAAAATGGCGTTAAACTCTGCAACAACAACAACAACAATATTACAAATGTATAGACATGTTTAAATAAGATTTTTATAAAAGACAAGTAGGAGTTAACGTGCTATAAGAATAAATATCTGTAAAATAGGTACTAATTATTTTAATTAGTTACTTGTTCTCTTTTGAAAAGGCATGGTAAATTCGCTAACAAAGACTTCGAGACTGTTACAACGAGGTAAATCTAATGGTAAAAACGAGTTAGTCATAACATATTCAATACGCATGTTGTTGTTGTTTTTTGTTTTGTTGTTGTTGTTGTAATTGTCTCATACATACAAGATTACTCAAGATAAACGAATTTTTTTGCAGGTATGCTGATAAAACAGGTCATGCCAGCTAACAGGCATGGCATAGCATGTGGAATAATAGTTTCCAAAGTCCCTGGAATAAAAGTTGCAGGATTTTTCCCACAGAACTGTGTAAAACCAGAAGAGCCAGTACAAGGAGATAATAAGAGCTAATTAACAACAACTTATTAATGGATATTAGAATAATAATTACAAGTATTTTTTAAAATCAATTTCTTTTCTATAGTGTCAATCTTTTTTCTTTTTATAAAAAAAAATCCCTACTCTACAGCAACACACATCTTCAAACTGATAAGCTATATGATATATCTGACGAAACTCTCTTTTGATAGCAATAGCTATCATTGCATAAATGCCAGTACTAAAGTTTATTTCTGATGAATTTTCCAGCTATTGGCACATATTTTGCTCATAGCGTGCAATTCTTCGGTTTTAAATGCAGTCATTACCAACAATCTTCTCCATTAATTTGTTTAATTAGATTCTATTTTTTATACACTGAATGCGTTTATATACTCACAACGGTCTACAAGAATTATGTTTTTATTTTGTATTTTAAGTATTTACACTGATTTACCTTTGCACTGTACATCTTTGTATACTCAAATCGGTTGTCTATTTGATTGATTGATTGATTTATTTATTTATTTATTTATTTATTAGCATGTGTTGCTATTAAACAGTGTGTTAATATATACACAACTGTCTACTTGATTGATTTTTTTATTTATTTACATTACATTATTTTTTTCATTCAATGTATCTATATACTCACAACGGTATATTCGATTTATTTATTTATTTTAAATTGTATTACTTTTCACACTTCATATCTTTATATCCTGCAATGGACTATTTTATTTATTTATTTATTTATTTATTTATTTATTTATTTATTTATTTATTTATTTATTTTGTTTTATTTTTAATCGATGTGTGTTCATATATTAAAAACTGTCTACTTGAATGAATTATTTAATATTTTCATTACATTATTTGTCACATTTTTTGTGTCTGAATACTCACAACGGCATATTCGTTTTATCTATTAATTTATTTAATATTTACTTATTTGTTTATTTGTTTATTTATTTATTTATTTATTTATTTATTTATTTATTTAACTATTTACATTGTAGTCTTTTTTTTACAATTTATGTGTCTATATACTCACAACGGTATATTCGATGTATTTATTTGTATTGTTTTATTTTCACACTTTATGTATTTATAAACTACAACTAACTACTTGATTTATTTATTTAATTATTAATTATTTATTTATTTATTTTGTATTATTTCTCACACTTGATGTACGTACAGACAATATTTAAGAAGACTGCTCTTGATAGAAGCCACTTGTCCACGTAATTCTTATCGGAGTGACACGAAGGATACAATGAAATGTAATTACTATGAATTATTCAATCCACTTGGTAATGCAATCTCGATACTATAATAATGACGGAATTCAATAGTTAGCTCTCCTTGAGTGAATAAAATCATTTAATATTGCCATCTTTGACCTTCAAAGCTTGGCTCAATGCCAGAGTGAATCAGAACGAAGTTTTCCTCAATCATCGATCCCATTTGTCTCAAAACTAGAATTACAGTATAAAAATTATTGACAATGAACTGGAGATTGGAGATAATAAGGTTTCATTCACTGCGTTTAAAAATATCGACGCGCGGACCTCCGAGCAGACACTAAAGTAGTTCCAATCTGAGTATGTTTTACGGAAGTACGGACTCAACATCAAAATCGAATTTATCAAACATGTAAGATGAAATGGGTATTAATACAATGCAGGGATATAATACAGTGCAAGCTATATGTTGACAATGCCCGTGTTCATAGAAACGTTGATTTAGCAGTACAAGTAGATTTTTTGTAATTTCAAATATTCCTATTACATGCACACGGATACATATTCTACGGTTTCTGTGGGCTTATGTTATCGTAATGTAGTTAAGTGCTTTACATATTGTAAAAATCTAATGTACGAGCATACACTTTCTCAAGCTGTGCCCTCTTCACTTGATCACCCCCTCTCAGGACATAGACCGTCTTTCTTTTACTTCTCACACTTGTCTAAAACTTTGAATATTTTATTTCCTTTTAAAAGTCTCGAGTATTTAAACAACATTTAGCTAAACTACTAATACTACTACCGCCATTATTATTATTATTATTATTATTATTATTATTATTATTAGTAGTAGTAGTAGTAGTAGTAGTAGTAGTAGTAGTAGTAGTAGTATTACAGTCAACTCCACTTAACTGCACATCGGTTAACTGAACACTCCGGATAACTGCAGGTAGTCACGTCGGTCCCGTTTTTTCCCAATGCTTTTCAATGGGAACACACTTCGGATAACTGCACTTCGCTTAAATGCAAACTCCGGATAATTGCACGATAAATTTATGGCCGTGGCACATTATTCAATACAATTTTACTCCGGTTAACTGCACAATGTATAGTCATGATATATTGCCAGTCATTGCTGTAGTGCTTCAAATAAGCCGACAATTAAGCCGGTAAATGCGACTTTGTAAACGATTGACATGTAAAGAACGCCTTAGGTGGTATATACATGTATATCCGCGCCCACTAGAGAGCAATAGCGTGGGAAAAATCATAGTACATGTACAGCATGGGAAACATTGCTCTAAACCGTTCGGGTTTGAATGATTTCAAATGGATGGTTGGAAAGATAGAAAATGCGCAACGGAATTAAATTTAAACGACAACACGGCAAAAAAGAAAAAAACAGGATGCAGACAACATTGGAGCTGAACACTTTTTCTGCGGGAGATGACTCATCAATGTCTGACATCAGTTGTCGAATAACTAGCGATCTATAGAATTTCTTGACATTCACTATAATTCCTTGATCCATTGGTTGAATCAATGAAGTTGTGTTCGGAGGAAGGAAAACAAGCTTAACTTTTAAGTAAAAGTTGAAAGAGTGGATTCTAATCATTCTTTAAATTTATTCTTCATTTATATTCGTGCCGTGCTGATTTAAAGCAGTACTGTACTTCGGTTAACTGCACACTCCGGTTAACTGCACAGTCTCGTAACGGGCCCGAGGGTGTGCAGTTAATCGGAGTCGACTGTATTATTATCGAGTTTATTTTAAAGACACAACATCTTGCTAACTGCACGAAAAGTAAAGTAAAACTTCATTAACAATATTAAATCGAAACGTTCAGTTTTGAGGAATACACTTTAATTTCAACATAAAGTCAGCATTTTTGGCGCAAGCCATAGTATAGCCAATGCTTTATCATGACGTCTTGTGATTTATGAAAAATAATTTAAAACAATAAACACTGTTAAACTTCAATATACCTTGTGCCAAATACTAGACTTTTCGTTGTCAATAGATAAAAAATAGAGCATGGATGGACCTAAATGAAACGTTCTTGATCGGATCTCGAACATGATAGAAATGGTGATCATCTTAACAAGAATGTTGTCACTTGTCCGTATGGTCATGCTGATGCGTGGCTTTCACTTAAAGACCTATCACTGTCTAGTTGGTCCGAATTGGAAATGCTGCCAAATCGATCTCCTAAAGTGTGTCATATCTTGTAAAGCTATCTTTACTGATCATATTGCCCTACGGGCATTTTACAACTTTTTCTTTCTTGTAATATGTATATGTGGCTGTTTTAAAATAATTAGGATACATCCACTAAAATGGCCGCCTTTTCCACCATCCTCAAATTCGTTATATGGCTGCTTCTTCGGAATGAATAGTTTGATCGACAAATGGTTTTCAATAAAAACTAAATATTATATATGGTAATGTACCTTATATATAGTAGTTCAAACGAAAACGATACTAACCTGACCTCCATCATGGCACAATCATGGTCATCGCATAAACCTTATTTTAAATGCTCTTCCTGCATGAAGTCTGAAAATCCACGGAATGAATAGTTTGATCGACAAATGGTTTTCAATAAAAACTAAATATTATATATGGTAATATACCTTATATATAGTAGTTCAAACGAAAACGATACTAACCTGACCTCCATCATGGCACAATCATGGTCATCGCATAAACCTTATTTTAAATGCTCTTCCTGCATGAAGTCTGAAAATGCACAGGTCTTCGTTAAAGCACTTCGTGCAATATTGAATAAGTTTTAAAATAAGAATGGCAGGTTCGGTCACCATCATATCCTCATGTGAAAGGATTTTGAAGAGCAGACCATAATTGATTTGGGTCAAATCAAAGGATATTGGTTGCATTTTTGTACTTCACTGAGTTTATGAATATAGTGGGGTGTACATACTGAAATTTAAGCATACTTTTTAAAAGTATTCCAATTAATACATGATGGTCAGTACTCGTGCATTGACATTAATGTCAAAGGTCTCAGTTTAAAGGTGTAAACTTTACTAGCTTTTATGGATCACAACAGAATGTATTTATAGGGATGGATATTTATCATTTAAGACAGTTTGTACTTTAATAACTTGTTTATTTTCTTTCTCCAAAACCTGATAATATGTATATGTAACCAGACATGGCATATTGCTATATCCTGACATTGTCTGAGACCGGTTTAGCAATCTGTTTATATTAGGTTCAAGGTCAAAAGCCACGACAAAGACTTATGTACTATATTTACAGGTAATTTGTGTATATGTTAACGCACATGTGAGAATGGTTAAATACTCAGCAATTATATGAAGAAACAAAATTATATTCGACTCCTAGAGAATTTTTTTTATTCATTAGAGCATTAGTCCTTCCAATGTATTATTGTTTTAAATTGCTCTTTAATAGCTTTTGTAATCCTTTACTAACAATTCAAAAAAGTCAAAATCTTTTGAGTCGGTGTTTATATTGTCAGATTTAAGCTACTAAGGGCCCAACATTACACGATGTAAGGTCTCTGAGTAATTATTTCAATATGGAACGAAGGGACTAAAGTAGGGACGGCAAGATAGGAGTCCCTAAAGTATTAATCTTAGTAGTCGATATATACATCCGGTTTTATGTGTAGAAATGTGCAAATCATTTTCCAATGGTGGCTTCAACAACTTTTTTAAGATTCTGTAAACGTTTTTGTGAGCTTATACTAATTTGTTAAAATAAGCTGAACGTTAAATAACAGGTATCTATTGCGCCCTTACCATATACGAAACATTAGAAAAGAAAATAGGACAATATTGTGATAATGTGATTTAAGATATCTATTTCTCCAAATACGAAGATATATTTCCCCCGGACTGTGTTTATATCACTTAAGCTGAAAAAGCTAAAAGGATAACAGTAGAGTAAATCATCTCTTCAAATGAAAATATGCTGACGTCTGGTTAGTTAAAGCAAGATATCATACAATTATGTATAATCCGTCATTCATTCAAAGCATTATACTGAAGCCATAAGCTGTTGCATGGTTTCGAATGTTCAATGAAGTTCTGTGATATTCACCCAAAGCAATACACTGAAATTATAGGCTATTTTAAGGTTTCAAGCGTATCACTCCTGGCCAATAAGTAAACAACATTCATTTGTAATAGTCAAGATATCACCAGAAATATAGCAATACTGGATAGAATACAAGTCAAACACTTTTGATATATAGGTATGTGTTCAGTTTATTGGGTACAGACAAACGAAGAACGAAGACCCATCTCACATGTGCTGTTGTAAAGCTTCGTCTGGTTCCACAAAACAACTGAATAAATTACAAGTGCAGGCAGTCATGTTTCCATTCACAATGGAACATTTTCGTTTATCACTTGAATATGGACAAAGGGCCTCCCGTCGTGCTTCCAAAGCGATCTTTGTGGAGGAGATTCTTTCGATCCGTCCATGCAATACTCTCCAGGAAGATGAAACACCGAATCATCGTTATCATTGTAAATATTTTTAGACAACAACAAATCGCTTGAATCGTCGTCTGCTTCTACTCCAGCCTCTTGGTCTTTCTGCTTACCGTTTCCGGAATTATTCGTAGTCGAGTCATTAGCTTTCGGTTTAGCTTTGTTGGCAATATCAGACATTTTCTCGAACAATTTTTCGCGTCTGTCTTTTTTCCGAAGAAGTGCCATTTCCTTTAAGTACACTCTGAGTTGACTGTCTTGCTTGTTCTTCCTTATATGGGAGGCGATCATCATCACAATGGACAGAGCGTAGATGAACACAACCGCCACTACGTAGTACAGAGCACCAATGTTGTCATAGCTGGAACTGTGTGGATCATCTACATATGCAATAAATGTTTCATTTTTGCTGGTTATTATACGCAGGCGCACATCGGTCGGGTAATCGTTCATTTTCCCCTGAAAGTAAATGAACACCTTATTCCATTATTTTTTCCATGCAGAATATAGCCCTATTAAAGTAAGATGAAAATGTTCATTTAACCTGAGTTCTATCGTTCATTTTACCTTAACAAGTTTCATCGGCTACTAACATAGAAATTAGTTAATGTTAATGTGAGAAAGCTTTTAAAGTTTACGTTATTTGCAACATGGTTTAGCGCTAGAATAAAATGGCACCTTCTATGGATTTTACTCGCAATAAAATTCAATGGCTTCACGATGACGAAAACCTATTAAATCAACTCAAAATAAACTATGGAACTGATATTTCACGTCGTGGTTTAGGAACCGCTGAAAGAGAGGCAAGAAATTGGGCATAAGGTTTTGTTCTACAACTATGACAATGCAGATAAAGTTAACAGATTTATGCATGTCTTTTCCAAGATGAATTTACATTTATTTGTAATCATTACTGGGAAGCCATGTGTTGTCATATTCAAACTACTGGTGAAAAATACTGCTCAAGAAATTAAATAGCACAAACCACACTAAATGTATTTGACCTTGAAATATTAAAATTCATTTTAGTATTGCCTTTAGCTAATAATATTTCTGAACGTACACTTTTAAAAATAAATCTTAATAAACTAACTAAAACAATAACTGAATTTTTTTATGTTTTTTTATTTATATTTTACAACCGCGGTTTAGAAAGTGAAAACAGTCATGCATGGTTTATGATCGATCAATGTTAGACCTAGCTGTTTGCCCCCCAAAAAACTCATCTCCATGAGTTTTTAAAATGATAGTATACTAATAATGAAGTGGGCACAAACTTTGGTCTTTGAAACAAAATAGGTAACGATGGGTAATGATAGAAAGGATTTCATACTGTAGGGTCTAAACTAAATGTTCTCTTCATGATTTAGTGAGATTTTCAATAATATACTGCAAGCTATTTATTTCCACCAAGTAATAGTTTAAAGAAAAGAATTATATGATATAATGTATATATGTCGTTTCGGAGTAATTATGGAAACGATGGTAGCAGACTATTCAAGACTGTTCAAACCGCAGAAAACAATATTTAGTAATCATTTTTGTATGAAAATATACATTTATACAACTTCTCACGTTTCTAAGGACTAAGATCAAGAACTAAATATTTAAATAGATGTAATGCTTAGTTTGATTCCGTTTGAAATCTATGACTATTACTAATCAATCAAATGAAATTAAAGTTCAGGGTCATCATTCATATACGTGGACTTGACACATTTTCATTAGCGGTTTTTCATACTCCTCAGGTCACTTCTGTTACACTGTGCATTGTGTGCAATTTTCGCTAACATATAGACTGTGGTCTTACCATATGCATATGGTACGACACCGATACGCGCCTTGAAAACTGAAAAATGTGAATGAAATCAAAGAATATCGTGCGATTTGTTTTGGAAGGGCGGAGCGTTTGTTTGCTTGTTTTAGGTTAAACGCCATTTTTCAGCGCTCGATAGGCTGGCTATACATGGCGGATAGTGTTATTGGTGGAGGAAGAACCTGGGGAAAAAAAAAAAACGGAAAGAACCACCGACATACGAGAAACTACTGGCAAGCTTTCTCACATAACTACATTAGACGAATCTTAGACTTGAACCCACGCAAACAGAGGTGAGACGGCAGTGATCCGTAACGGGAAGCGCTTTAGACCACTCGGCCACTAGGGGCCCTACAGAAGGGCGGAGCGGCATAAACAAAATAACAATGGGTCTGTGAGATACAACTCATTGGGCACAATGCCCTCTGAGGCTCTTGCAATTAAGCGTTTCAATGGCACACGTTTAACCATCTAACTCTAAAAGAAAAACAAACTTGCTTTTGTTAACGTCTCAGTTGTTTCGCCCTCGTTTACCTTTTTTACTTTTTCTTTTTCTACTTTCAGAAGGGGTGTGTGGTGGGTACTCAGGGCTCAGAAGAAAAAAAAATAGTTCTCTCATCTTGACCGCGTACAAATTGACTGGGCCGAGGCTAACATGACTACGTACTCATCCATGAGCTGAAGAAAACATGACTACTTACTCGTTCATAGGCCGAGTAAAACATGGCTATGTACTTGTCCATGGGCTGAAGACATAATGAATACGTACTCGTCCATGGTCCGAGGAAAACATGACCACTTACTCGTCCATGGGACGGATAGATCCAAATTAGCATCTTAAGAATACGTCACGGATCATTTTCTACCATTAACAAGAAACATTAACATTGCGCCTGTGTTAGTAATAATTAAACAAATGTGTCTACTTGTTGTCAATATTAAAGATGGCACACATGCCATGGCTTTGGATTGTTTGGGGTTGTGAGTTTTTAACACAAGTACCTGATGTAACCTTTATATTAAAATAGTTAAATATTAGATGTCTTGTTGCAGTTTTCACATTTATTCTTGGTTGCTTTGTGGTCTTTTCATTTCGAGCGATATATTTCAGTAATGTTGGCGTCATTTAGATGTGGAGAAATTTTCCATTATAACAAGCCATCACAAATCATTAAGAGTTAAAACTCTGAGACGGGAAGAGACAGAAAGTGTCAAGATGTTTACACCTGGTCAAGTAATGTTTCATTTGCTCTAAGTCAATGGTATTTTCAAGAATGAAGCTTCATTGATATATTGACATGCAAAGGAGAATATGCCTACACGTTGATGCAACCATGTAATTAGTTTTAACAAGAAAAATGTTGCCAACGTGCGTTCCAAATAATTCTCACCAACTTTCAAACAATACACGCAATTGTAATCTATTTATAATAAGGTTAATTCGAGTCAGCAGCTGATTGCTATACATTTAATCGGTATATATATATATATATATATATATATATATATATATATATATACATATATATATATACTGACAGACAGACAGACAGACAGATAGATAGATAGATAGATAGATAGATAGATAGATAGATAGATAGATAGATAGATAGATAGATAGATAGATAGATAGATAGATAGATAGATAGATTCAAATTGATTTTGCCAATAAGCAATTTTCATTTTTATGGAGCATCTTTTAAGCTCTCTAAAACAGGGACATCACCCGAATGAACCATTTTCTAAGACATTTGATGGAAATTGAGACTGTCAGAATTCTTCTTGTTTTATTCCAAAGTTACTGACATTTTTATTGTTTAACGTAATTACATAGTTATATAAATATTTGCTGACGCCCTTATTTTGGCATGACAATTTATTAGCAAAGCTATAAAGACGAAAATTAGAAAATGATAAGTCTCTATCTCTTGATTTCAACTGTATCTAAGTCTCAAAGAAGGTAAAATGATAAAAGTCTCTATCTCTTGTTTTCTCCTGTATCTAACTCTCCAAGACGTAAAAGGAAAGTTATGACAACTAGATTGTTGAAAGCTTTCACTGTAAACATGGTTACTATTATGAATGCAGAGGCTACATGAAAAAGTGAGTTACCGTATATATATATATATATATATATATATATATATATATATATATATATATATATATATATATATATATATATATATATATATATATATATATATATGTCTCTTGTTATATATTTATCTAAAAAGCCGTGTATTAGAACATAATATTTTCATTTTTTATTGTTATTTGTTTCAGCAAATTAAAATTTAGTATGGAGCTGCAACATTACCCTTGTATGAGATTGTCAATCTTACTTGCACTGTCATCAATGCAATTCTTCCTTAATATTGATGATAGTGCAAGTAAGATGGACGATCTGATACGGACACTCCAAAACTAGAAAACCACGTAGCTGAACAATTTGGAGACGATCTAAATCAAGGAGAAAATGACAAATTTATTTACAAGTTACTTTTATGGCCTTCCCAAAAATCTAGGAAAGGAATACATTCAGAAGCGAAATCCAGAATAATAATAATAATAATAATAATAATAATAATAATAATAATAATAATAAGTGCATATTATATACAATTTCTATCTATTCAAAGAGGATTTAACAGTTATACACAAAACTAAGTCGTTCGATTAATATTGATAGTATATTAAACAGACTTTACAGAGAAGTTCAATGTTTTGTAAGGGATTATATAGATTTTCGCAACAAATTACCAGACAACTTGAACATGGGATCAAGAATCGCTATTTTTGATATAGTTAAACAGCTCATTAAGGTTCCAAATGATAAAAATTAAAGTTAAAATAGATTTGATCATGAATTATAACTGATTTCCTTAATTTAGTACTTGCGCGAAATTAATTATACTTTAATGGAAATTACTACATACAGCAGCAAAGAACGGCTTTGGACACCCAGTGTTTCCCTTTACCCTCATTTGCGCTTCAGAGACACCTAATTTTTGTATTGGCCCCTCCCCCCAAGTTTTGATATCAAAGTTTAGTTTTTACTCAGTCTGACCCCCAGTTTTGACATCAAGGAGATATTGGACTCCTAGTCTTGCATCCCTAGGGGATACACTGATATATATATATATATATATATATATATATATATATATATATATATATATATATATATACACTCACACAACAGATTATCTGTGCCCCATATTTCTACTGATATTTATAACAAACCAGTTTTCACATAGCTGTCTCAAAATTTAAATCTCGTCATGCAAAAGATATACCAATGAACGGTCAATTTAATCTTAAAAGCGATAATAATTGTAAAGGACAAACAGAGACGAGAACGAGGCCCCGATTAATTATATAATGGGTCTAAGCTAAAAGCCCTACAAATGTTACTTCAATATTAAATAGATGGCCAAAGGAATGCTTACAAAATATGAGGGCCTAAGGCTATGGCCTTATTAGCTTACAAGTTAATCCGGCTCTGACAAGAACAGAGACTCGAAGAATTACATCAATATCTTCGCGAGCAAAACTATCCAGAGGAAATTATCAGCAAAGGAATACAGAGAGCGGAAATATATGAACCGATCAAGAGAGATAACCGTGAAAAGATTAGACCATGAAAAAAAATTCGTTTAATGACAACTTTCCGATCGTACGAACGTGTTAACAATTACTTTAACGTAGAGATAAAATTCGTGCCATGTGACAAATGTATTGAAAGATAAGCCCGGTAACTGTGGTGGCTCAGTGGTTAAACGTTCCTTAATCATAACCGAAAGGGTGAAGGTTCGTACCCTACCATCGGACCAGCTTAGGTCATGTACACTTTACTCCAATTGCTTCGGCACTAAAAATACATGTATCGTTGTGCAGTTCAACACCAAAAACAATACAAAGCCAATACCAAACCAAAAGCCATCCGATTTCGTTCTAGTAGACAGAACACATGTCCTGATTTAATAGAAGAAAACTCCATTAAAGGAAACAATGGTATGATACTTAAACATGTCATGGATTACAACAATGTAATGTATACATTGATCTGTGGGAAATGTGGCGCCTTTACATTGGTCAGACAAAAAGGGAACGAAGAAAAAAATGAGGGTACACAGACAGCAAAAAAGAAAGAGAATGACGGTGCACAGACAGCAAACAAGAAAGAGAATGACGGTACACAGGCGGCAAACAAGTTTGAGAATGACCGTACACAGACAGCAAACTAGTTCGAGAATGACGGTACACAGACAGCAAACAAGACAGAGAATGACGGTACACAGACAGCAAACAAGGAAGAGAATGACGGTACACAGACAGCTAACAAGAAAGAGAATGACGGTACACAGACAGCAAACAAGAAAGAGAATGACGGTACACAGACAGCAAACAAGAAAGAGAATGACGGTACGTAGACAGCAAACAGGTCAGAGAATGACGGTACACAGACAGCAAACAATTTAGAGATTTACGGTATACAGACAGTAAACAAGAAAGAGAATGACGGTACATAGCAAAAAAGAAAGAGAATGACGGTACACAGACAGCAAACAAGAAAGAGAATGATGGTACACAGACAGCAAACAAGAAAGAGAATGACGGTACACAGACAGCAAACAAGAAAGAGAATGACGGTACGTAGACAGCAAACAGGTTAGAGAATGACGGTACACAGACAGCAAACAATTTAGAGATTGACGGTATTGATCACTTTTTATACTGTGACAAAAAATTGATGCGTTACAACAAACAGTATGCATTTTTAAGGGAGAAAAAATCTTTACTATAGTAAAAAAATGTGTAAGTAGCAATTCTATGTCTCAAACCAATTATAACCAAATCTGGAAAGCGATGGGGAAATCAGGCGTTGATGATTGTTGATTGAAAAACCAAAATGTGAAGTGGCTGTTACCGAATTAGACTTAAGTAAATGCTAAATATTCACGCATTGCACAATAAATGCAGAAATGAACAACAAAAAAAAACGAAAATCCTTTGAAACCAACTGTCACGTTTCCCTGACCACGATTGATTTAGTCAGGGAAACAAGGAAATGGTTAGACACCAAGTGTATATGTTAAACACCGCGGCTATAATTGGACCTCTTCGTAAAAATACGAGAACCCAGCATTGTTGCAAGTGAAAAGTCGCACGTGGACGTTAAAAGCTTTGTTTAAGAACAAAGAAGCGTTTTTGTCTTCGTAAATCTCACCACGTTGACAGACGGCCCGGGGGGCATTGTCATCTAAGTTAAATAGAACAGGGCAGAATCAAAATCCAATCGGAATTGAGAAAGGGTATGGTCAAAATTTCAATCCAAATATAATTTAGTATTTTCGAGATAGGAACTTAGTAATTGTTCAAACATCGTGCTGGAAAGTTATAAAGCAATACTCCGGTTGGACCACTCGTATTTTGGCGGAGAAACTTGTGAAAATTCAAGGAAAGATAAAGCTTAAAGGAAGCTTTGAGGGGACAGACTTAAAGGTATAGTTTAGTCCTGAGTCACTAGGAGGAGACGGAATAAAACTAGTGTAGAAGTCGATTATGAATCGAAGGCTAGTCAGAAAAGGAGTCGAGGAGGAGCGGTCAAGAAGGAGTTAGGAGGGAAGTCAGAAAGAGAGAAAGAATTGGCGGGATAGGAGAGATACAGATGAGTAGAAAACAAGGACACATAGAAAAGCTATCTCACACTATAAAGCACATGATGCAATAGACTATCACTTGGTCGAAAGGAATAATAATAATAATAATAATAATAATAATAATAATAATAATGAGTACTTTGTATAGACCATAATCTTTAGACGTTCTATGCGCTATACATCATATATAATTATATAACTACCAAAGAAACAAAATAATTTTAAAAATAAAATAAAAACCACCATGCAATTAGAAAGCATAAAAACTTGGTGAAATATTTAAGGTAGTAAATATTATTAACTCTTAGCAGTAAACAAGAAAAGAGCAGATATTGAGACGAACCAGACTGAATTGAGTTACATTGTACTAATGAACACACAAATGTTTGAGTGGCAATAACGGAAAGATTTTTGTGAATGGAGCTGATGCGTCTCAGTTCGAGATATGCAGCCTTGCATATGTTCATGACATGTTGATGCAATGTGAGAGTACTGTCCAGAGTAACACGTAGGTTTCGTACTGACTGAGTGAATTTAGTGTTGGTGTTGCTGATAATTATGTGTGAGGTAAATGATGTGAATGAGAAAGTTTTTGTGTTGTGACCAGAATGGCCTTAGTTTTATCATCATTTATCTGCAGCTTATTACATGTCATTCATGAGTTCATATCCAAAATACACCTCTCTACTCCTTGGATGGTAGCATCAACATCAGAATGAAGAGAACATGTCCAATAACAGACCCCTGTGTAACATCACAACATAGATCAACTGGGCTGGAGTGTATTCCATTTGCAGATACAATTTGTGTCCTGTTGACTAAGTAGGAGTTGAACCACAGTAAAGCTGTATTGTGAATGCGAAATACATGCGGAAGACTGTGAATTAATATGTCATGGTCTATTGTGTCAAATGCTGCAGACAAATCAAGGAGGTTGAAGATTCTAATCTTTCCACTATCCATAGCAGAGTTAATGTCTTTAACTACTTTCAGAAGAGTAGTTTCAGAACTAAGATTCTTTTATATGAGCGAAAACTTAGAAACTTGGTCCGAGTTGTTCTTTAAATCATTATGGTCGAGTGTTAGTTTCTTCAGCAGAGGCTTTACAATGACAGTTTTGAAATATGGTGGGAATTCCACATATCAGAGAGAGGTATTAATAACATCAGTTAGTGAAAGCAATATTGGAGCCAAGCACTCATCAGCAGTGATGTTGAAATTGGATCAAGTTCACATGACTTTGGTGCACTCTTCACCACGATTGTACGTACTAAATCCATAGAGACAGGTCAAATGTTGCTAACGGTTGTCACTGAACTTCTGTATCGCAACTGTATGGTGACGACGAATCAATTAAAATTATGTTTTCAAGATTATCTCTAATGGTTTGTACCTTGTCACAGAAGAAATTTGCAAACAGGTGCGAAAGGTCTATTAGAGAGAAGGCAATTGGAAGTGGTGTACATTTGTTCCTTGACATTAGATTGTTTGCAATCTCAAAGATCCGTGATCTTAGTTCTGTAGTGGGATAATTTGGATGCATGGACTGTGTTGGTGACGTTCTTCTTAGCGGAATCTTAGATTTGCTTAGTTATAGTTAGTCTGTTGGAAAACCAAAGCCTCTGCTTTACAGCGGTCTCTTTAAGCGGTGCGATGCTGGTCCCTAACATTTCTATACCACGGAGAACACTTTTGAATTGATATTCTGCCCTTGGTGGTTGGGGCACGTTTTTCAAGCAACGAACACTTGCAGTTATCGAGTTGTTCTGCTGTATGAGGTGCGCAAGTTGTTAGGTTTGCTTGGATGTCTTGCATTAGTTTGGTTCTATTATCATACGGAGGTTTCTCTTAGTATCAAAAAAAAAGGCGTAGGGTTAGGACTAATGTCAGCGGATGGCATATAATGCAGAGGTGATCTGATGCAAGCTCGTGGGATACAAGAGTGGACCGTATAAATGTGACCATGTTTATGGGTGGGTTGGTTAACTGACTGTTTAAAGTTGAAAACATGAATTGAAGCTAGGATTTGTATGTGTATGGGATTCCATCACAGTCAAAGTGAAAGTTGAAATCACCAAGAATAATCAAGTTGCCACCTATCTAATTTCCATTATCCAAGAGACTCATAAACGGCTCCAAAAAGAGAGATTCAGTCAGCTTGTTTTTCCTACAAGGAGGAGGGCGGTAGAGGCAGAAAAAATGGACTGACCTTTGTTCCAGCGTGAGTGTTGTTTTGGACTAGTTCAAACGGTGTGTGGCAGAAATGGAAGTTTGTGGTGTGTTTAAGACATTTTACCGTTGATTACAGCAATTCCACCGCCGCTAGAGTGGCCGGGGAACGACTTGACGGAGTAACCGGTGGGTGTTAGATCCACTTAGGCTCATCGCCTGATATTTTAGCCATGTTTCTGTCAGGAAGAACAGGTCGATATTCTTCTGATCGTTGAGAAAATGAACTACTAAGTATTTATGTGCCCGTTTCCGATGTTCCTACTGATTTGGCATTGAATAATGCAGTACGCAGTGGTATCTCTGGAATAGTTGACACAAAGGTTGACGATTTAATAGTGATTTGCACCAGGTTATCTAACTTAACGATCGAATTTTTAAACTGTTTAGCCGGAAAGGGCAAAATGGAGATAACTGTAATTCTTCTTCCGGTTGTACGTCGACCATTTTTTAAACAACTTTTCTGTTTTCGCTTTGGTTTACATTTAAGTAATTATGAATGTAGTCTCAGTTCGTTTAGTTGTTAGCACATTGTAGTGTGGAGAGCCAAGGAATGGTCATTTGAAGCAATTAATGAGCGTCTATCATAGGATAAACGACAGTGCGTGATGGCGGTTTAATGATTTTTTTTAAAAGCTACGTTAAAAATCCAGATCTACCTCTGTCTGTCTGTCTGTCTGTCTGTCTGTCTGTCTCTCTCTCTCTCTCTCTCTCTCTCTCTCTCTCTCTCTCTCTCTCTCTCTCTCATTAATTTCACTTCCTACAAAACCGAGCCTGTGTGGGATTGCTATAAAAATTTAAATAAAATATTGGAAGCACCACACCCCAACCATACACACCTAATACAGTGGCGGCATAACAAACCCCGCCACATGCCTCAGCAATTCACAAACATTAAATACTTTTTCTTTGAAGATGTTCAGCTCCGAAATCTGTCCTATGCGCTGCTCTGTGATAATTACACAGTTTTCGAACCGAAACAAAGTTTACTGTATCCTTCGCAAAAAAGTGTTAATGAAAATACAGATCCCCTCATTTTCATTGAAAACATTAATTAATTTGACAAAAGAGGAAAACTGAAACCATATATGTTCTTTGTAAGTTTAAAAAGGTCGCTGTCCTAAAGATATTAGCTTCTTTGTCTCAATGTAGTACTGCAGGACACAGAGGCAGCCGACCTAGGCCGAGGTGGGGGATCAAACCTGCGACTCTTGCGTTTTAAAACTGGGCTACTACGGCTCTTCTCTCCTAATGCGAAGACTAAAGATGGAAAGAAGAATTAATTATGTATGTAAATTAAGCAAGTAAGTAAGTCTGCATGTACGGTAAAAATGACATTATTTCTCTGAGTCTGTACATTTTGAATAATGTCCTATCTAAAACCAGTTAAAGCGTGATATTAAATTATATATGATCGACATTTTTCACCAATCTCGCCGCCCCAACAACAAAGAATTTCAAAATGATATTGTTTCTTGTTTCATACGGACATATGATAAATCACACAAATACACTTTACCTAATTAATCCAGGCATCGGTGACAAATTTTGTATTACTATTTATTTCTATAATTACCCTAAAACAAATTACATGACAAGATCGCGCTGTAACGTCTCTGGTAAAATGTGGCAAAAGAAGTTATAAATGACATAAACTAGCATTTCGGCAAACCTTGGAATCATACCTCCAATGAATTCAGTTCACATCTTTTGTCTTGAAATTAATTTTCTCCCTGCGGAATATCTAAATCTCTTGGTTTAATCTTAACACCAATTATAACTAATTTTCACCATGCGTAATGTCTAACCACACTTGATTCAATTTTAACACCAAATTAAACTAATTTATCCGTGAGGGATATCAAGACGCTTCGTTCAGTCTCAAACATGTTAAACTGCTTTCTCACGTGGGATATCTAATCACATTCATTTTTATCTTTACATAATTTGAAAACAAAATTATCCACGTATTTACACTATGTTCAACCATAACAGCAATTTAGGTCTTCTGGCCTGACAATTCGGTGAAATACATTATGAAATGAAAGACGAATAAATTAGTCACGTTATAGTGAAAATTTTACTTATCCTTCATGTCTAGTTATTTAGTTATTGGCCATTGTGACCTCGTTTCACTACATTTTTCCATGCATCTACAAGATCTTATACAGGTTATCCGTACAGTAACGTAATCATGGTACTTGTGTCGCAGTGATATGATAGCGTTTGGAGATCGAACCTCTGGAGACCCCAAGGGTAGAGCATAATTCTGTGTCCATCCGCTATAAAACCACACGCCCTACAAGCACCCTAAACAAGTTACCTTAAACCTTTATCACATAAATAGACAAGCTATCATGTTGTTTTTTTTTTGTTGTTTGTTGATTCAGGGGTACATGAAGAAATTCTTTCCACCACCACCCCAATACTACGGTAGCCTTCTAATATAAAATCCAAATCACACACACACCAATATAAAACAGTTGTTTGATAGAAAATTGCGTCACATCGGCTCCTTAAAGTTGCATGATTTGACTGAGCATGTTGCCACGCCACAGCTTTTATTCTATTGATCTACTACTCCATTCATGCGACATTTGGACAGACATCATTCTTGACGGCAAGGAAATTTAAAGCTGATCAGAAAGGAACCTAATACAATGTATAATATCTGCCTTGGAAAAAGAATGTGTGTGTGTGTGTGTGTGTGTGTGTGTGTGTGTGTGTGTGTGTGTGTGTGTAAGTGTGTGCTTTAGATTTTTAACCTAGCTTTAAAACAAAATTCTGTCTTATCGCTACGATGTCTGCATTGTCACAGTTTATAGTGATAGTGATGTCTAGCACCGGGGCATAATACTGACATGTAGCATGATCTCCCACCCAGTTATATTATCCTGACACCAGGCCAACCAGTCCTAACACTAACCTCATACTGCTGAGTGCCAAGGGAGGCAGCTGTTCGTACATTTTTTGTAAGTCTTTGGTATGACTAAGTTCAGGATAGAACTCACGACCTCCCGCGTCCGAGGCGGACGCTCTAACCACTAGGCCACCAGAGCGGTCTCCTTGGGAAACGTATATTTTATTACGAATTATACAAAAATAAAAGTAAAAGATAAACATTTACGTTTGTCGCAATAGTTAAATTATATGTCATTATATTCCATGAAAATCATAACGGCTTTTAAGCACAAAATTAGAGTAAGAGGATTGTACTTGATTATTTAATATGCCATTATAATGTGTGAAAATAAAAATCAAGATAAATAATGATATTAAAAGATTTAAACTAACCCTTATCACTCGGTATTTCGAACCTTTCATATATCACCTGGAAACACTGGTACATTATTGCCTCTTGTACAAAAATGTCTTTAACATCATCTATGGTTGCATGATTAGCTAAACTGATGCTATACTGAGGAAGCAGGAAGAGACAGATGTTACTACAGATATTCTCTAATCTCTAAGCAAATGTCCCCGATTTTCAAGGGCTCAAAATCAGGAGTTATTTACAATATCAACCAAATAGTCGGTCATGTCATTAAAAACTTACATCACGTGTGGACGTACCATTATCCTAGTTTAACATGCAAAGAATTCATAATTACAAAACCATGTCAGAAACACGGTAAACAGAAAATCATCCAGTCATTTTAGTTCAGCCAGAACAGTTTGTCCAGTACCTCGGATTTGACTCAATGTACAACATTTCAGGGCGATTTACTGCTAATCCATCTACACACCCACCCGCCCTTCCTCTTACATTGACAATGCATACAGATATACAATAAAAAGAGGATGCAAGCTGAAACAAAAAATTCAAATTATTTCTTAGAAGAAACTTATTGTATTTCAAACCTGCATGACATACCATTATCATTTCCCACCCATATAAGCGAGATTTAACTTCGCTAAAACTACAGGCTTTGAACAACCTTGAGAGATAATCAGCAATATAAACATATATTTAATTAATAAAATAATTGCGTTCATTACTCGTTACAAATGGGGCTTCACATGAAAAGAAAGCAGGATGCATTAAAATGAATATATATATATATATATATATATATATATATATATATATATATATATATATATATATATTTAGAACATGTACGAAAAAATTGCCATTGGTTTTAAAGTCTTTGTAGTAACAGAGGTTCATCCATTCATTGATCATGCATCAGCAACACGAAATTAATTAACAATTAGCTTCAAATAAGTCACTGAATAAAATGAAATATTGGTTCCAGATATCTCTTTTTGCAAGAAAAGATATAAAACTTATCCAGGTGCATCTGCTTACTAAGTTGAATGATTCTAGGTAGATCGTTCTGTATATGATTCGCCAAAAAACTGTCGTGGACGTGAATGAACGCAATAATTTTACAGTCAATAGATTTTTTAATATTCCTTTATTATCGTATTATATGCAGATTACACGTCAGTTTCTCCTGTGAAATTAACTCCAACCAAAGTATTTAAATTCACCATTAAAATGAATTGTAAGATGTTCATAGCAGTAAGAGACAAAATATATAGGTCACGACGAGTGTCTTTACATGTAAGGTGTGTTACTAACGGAGGTGAATAGCAGAGTCAATTTCACTAATCTAGCATAATAGTGCCGGAGAAGTGAATATCAATCATACAGTTTAAATTATGTCAGCGAAGATTAAAAGCGTGGTATGCTGATCTACTATTGATATGGAGGACGAGTGCTTATCAAAATATAATCAAAGTCTAACGATTCCAAATACAAGAGAATGTACAGAACAAGGCCAAAACCCATGTAGACATGAGCAATAATTGCAAACATTAGTCAAAGACAGTAAAGTTTAAAAAATAGATCACGGTGACTTTATCTGATATGGGTCCAGGACTAAGAGTATACCACCATTTATTTTCATGACAAAAGCATGAAGAAAAAACCCACAAAAAACTGAGCCAAAGTCAGTAAAATGTGAAATATGGATCACAACTACCTATTTTTAAGTTGATTGTTGACGGTGTTGACGGTGACTTTTTCTGATATGGGTCCAGGACTAAGAGTATACCACCATTTTTTTTCATGACAAAAGCATGAAGAAAAAACCCACAACAAACTGAGCCAAAGTCAGTGAAATGCGAAATATGGATCACAACTACCTATTTTTAAGTTGATGGTGTATTACTTATCAAGATGCATCAGCACCCTTTTCTTAAATTTCATGAGTCCAGGTATAACAGTATTAATACATTAAACCAAAGCAAACGCTTAACATAAACCAGGAAAATCTGCAGTGTATGTCACGATAAATAAATTTTACTAAACACCTAACTGGCAATGAGCTAAACACAAAACCTTATCACATCTCCCCGTTCATTTAGAACATTATCTTTAATTTTCGCTACATCATCGTTGTGTTTTTGATACTTGTATCGCTCGTTGGTCAAGAAACCTTTTGGATACATACGTTTTGTTAAATTTAACATTTTGTTGTGGCGTTGTATAGCCTCACGGTGCTGGTGCGCTGTAAAATCCGCAATCAATCAATTAACCAACGAGGTCATGAGCTAAATGAAAAACTTAATATAAGCCTGTACAGTTTGAAATGTAGGTCACAGCGACCTTTTGTTATATGGGCGTGGTACTAATAGAGATGATACAACAACGTTGGATAATTCTAGAATGAACAGTACTGGAGACTGAACCCAAATTAGTGAACCCTGAAATATGGCTCAGAGTGATCTACTTTTGTGACTAGGTTGTATTACTCAAGAAGATGCACCACATCATCAAGTTTCAAGAATCTTGGCGTAACAGTATGTATACAGAATGCAAAAGAATCTTTATTTAACCATGAGCTACGCGATAAAACATAACATGCGTCAGTAAATCTTAAATGCAGGTCTCAGCGACATTTTTCTTAGTAAAGAAGATGTACTAATAGAGATGCATATACTCATCTAACTTGATCAGACTAGTATTAACAGAGAAATACACTTGAAACGGATACTTTAACTACAATCTGTGAAGTGTAAAAAGTAGACAAATGTGACCTACTTATTTAATGATAGCGTTTTACGCATTAAAATGCATCTCCTCATGCAAAATGTAACTAAGATTGTACACCTACACACGGGGTAGCTGCTAGTAAGTCCACTCTATACTGATGACAAGCAACTAGGAAAAAAGAATGGGTGTTAGTGATTGCACTCATTTTATATGATTTTATCTGCGCAGACGCAGACGCCGAAGTAGTACAATAATTTGCCGTTACCTGATAGAAGTGGACTAGCTAAAAGTCATGCCATAAAAAGAACCATAATCACCATATTATCGTTACAAATGTGGCCTCACATGAAAAGAAAGCATATATATATATATATATATATATATATATATATATATATATATATATATATATATATATATATATATGCACATACAATATTAAATTATACACGTTATCGGTGGGAATTTTCTTACCGCCCTAGATATGATACTCCACATATCCCTAGATGGTATACTCCACATATCCCTAGATGTTTGAGGGTATGAAGAACTTTGTTAGGCATTTTATTACATTATAATGAAATAGCAAGTGATACATTTCACATATAGAAATTAATTATTGTTGTTGTTGTTGTTTTTGTTCGACTCGACGAGGACCACTCTAGACATCCGAGGGTTGGAAGGGCTGGTTCTGTTCTGTGCGTGCGCAGGTGGCTGATGAGGCCAACCCTTGCACGGGCAGGAGATGAATGGATTGATGGTACGTGCACTTCTGTCTTGCCTCTGCAGCTCTGCAGGTGCTGTCCTGCTAGATTCGCACAACCTGGAGTCTTTGTGCACTGAGGAACGCCAAGTGAATTAATCACTTGATGTTTGTTCCCAGGAGTGGCTTATGTTGAGCGCCTTCAATGCAGCTTTCAGATTATACACGACTCCTTTTAGAGACATCGTGAATAAAGAGTAAACAAATAATATATTGAATGCTATGTGTCATCACCTATCAAATGAATTCGAATGAGGAAATATATCTGGTTGAGTCAAACGAGTTTTAACAAATCGTGACGCTGTATGCTTGTCAACAGTAGGACCAACCCAACGATAGCTCTAATGCAGTTGCCTGATTTGTGAATAAAAAGGGAAGAAAAAACGCATGCATCGACATTATCGACGTGACAATCCATTATGTTTTACGACTTCGAGTTGATTTTAAACGCACGCAAGCCCAAATAGTACAAAGTCAAACACCATTTAAGGCATCAGCATACTAGTCCGATCGGTAAGAAGTAAAAGGGTCACGACGTTGGTATCTTGATTATTTGACAAATACTATTAGGCAGATGTAAAGATGTATCTCAGTTGGAATCAATTCCAAGAGACAAACACAAACAAAAGAGTATATAAGTACAAGAGATCTTTTGAACACTAGAATGAGTAGAAAAGAATATCCAAACATGTTACAGAACAAAGCAGCAAATTACGTTTTACATTACGTAAGATGATAGATCATTAAGATGAAGCATTATTAGCATAATCTCACACGTTTCTCTTGCGATCCTGAATCGTTTGAAAATTGGAAGGATAAACAATAGTAAATATGGACGTTGGAGAATATAAAATATATTCCTTCATGATACTGCATGTTCATGAAAGTAATTTGCAAATCTTGTGAATGAATGGAGAAAGTGACAACATCGAGCGCTAATTATAAGCGTTATGGAGTTCAGAATTAAAATACATTACCTTCGGTCAAAGGAATCAATTTATAACAAATCGCATCTTTTAAATTATTAAGCGCGAATGTCACACGTAATAGATGCACCTGTTGTTAAATTATGTGTTGGTCATGTATCTGTCTACTAAAAGTGGGTCATTACTAAATCATTACGGCTGTCATTAGTGTTAAAGGTATTCTCAGCGCTTGACAAAGACAGAAACATATGAAAAACGTGTTCAAATGTTGCTGTTCCGCAAACCATTTGCTACACAATCATGAAATGGTATCTTATTCCTTATCCGTACATGTATGAAAACAGTGAGCCACACATAAAAGAAAGAAGTAAAAATAAATTCTACAAAAGGGGTTTCAAGTACAAGTTCCGTTTCTGGTATAAAAACAGTTCCTGAAGTAGTTCCATGTACATAAGATTGCAACAAAACACCACAAGTGGAGGCCAATGATCTTATAACACTGGACATGATTCATTTAAGCAATGCATGTATATGGAATGTAACGCAATTAGAATAATTAATGAAATTGCAACTTCAAATATTGCTAAGCGTATCTGAGAATATTTTAGCTGACGTATCAAATGACAATAACTTATTTCTCATCGTAGAGTAAAAAGAAAGATTGACGCACACAATGTTGATGATGTAGCACAAAACAAAATACATAGCCAACGACGGAATATTGAGATTCATTTTATAAGCATGCATATGAAGTATTAAGTGGAGCTCTTAAGGAATCATTCGAGTAACTAGAAAAACGTGTGGATGAGACAGAAGCGAATAAGTAACAAATACCTTGTTTGGTTAAAATATTGTTCAGACAAAAAGTAAATATATATTAAGGTACACCAAGCACTACGTACATAGATTATCGCTGCCACATTAAAATGTACGTATCGGAAAATGATTATCTTTCTCTAGACAAATTACCAACACGCCTTTCAGATTTGGATTGAATTCACTGATGAGTTAACATGGGTTAATTCACTGAGTTTTGTCAATAATGCATTGTACCAACTGATTCAAATAGTTTTCCATTACAACATTCTACTTATAACGCTCATGGTGGCTATATTTTACCATGATTTGTCAGCGTCGATTTCATCCTTTCATACAATATCGATTTCATCCTTTCATACAAGAAGTTCTTAAACAAAAGTTGTGATTTCAGATTGGACCAACATAACAAAACATTTTAAATAGAAATTAACTTGTTGTCTTGCTAGGTTTCTCTCAGTGGATCAACAATTGCAAAATTGCTGCTGGCTTTTTGCATGATAAAATTTTGCCTTGTGTATATTTTCTTTCTTTATCGTACTATCGATTTTTTTTGAGCATTTGATATTTTTGTATATTTACTTTATGGAGCTGTTCTTGGCAAAACCACCGTGTTATGCATATACAGTTGGTAGTTCTTGACAAAAACACCGTGTCATGCATATACAGTTTGTAGTTTCTAATGCAAAGTCATACAGAAGTTGCTTATTGTTCTAAACCATGTCATTTTTCATTTTCTGTAGTTTTATTAATTTACATTTCGTTTTTCTGTTGTGATACAATGCTGCATCAACACTCATATTTTTGCAATTGTTTCAGTATTCCAGCAAATTTTATAAATTAAAGATAAGACAAAACAAAGCTAAGAGCGAATGCGATAGAATACATGGCACATTTTCTATCTAAGATCAAAATAAAAACAAAGACTGAAAACAATTATTAGACATTATAATCAAGTTATTTTATTCACAGCATGAAAGCAAACACTATACAAATCTTCTTCTGTTGCCCTGGTTCTTCAGCAAAGCAATAATCATTCGTGTAATTTGACAATAAATGCTTTGATAATACTGTTACTGTCACAGAACTTAATAAAACTACTCAACAAAGCGAACATTTTGCGGCTTTTGTACTATGATCTCGATGCATTTTCCTCGTTTATCTCGAACTACTTTCCTAATGATTCCATTCTTTATTTTTTTTAAATTGCTTTATTCACTAATTTCACTGTACATATTATGATCCATCTGCCACTGTCACAACGTCTATATATCAAAACGGCTAAATAGAAAGAATAGTTTATATCATTGATCTTATCGCGTCAGGTTATTTATCTGAAGCGTTTATTTGTATTACTTTCCTCTTATCTTGATATTCTGTCTTTGTAGAATTTCTCGCTGCCGTATTGATGTATTTTCACACAATTTTTATTAATTAAACCTCTGACAAATTTCATATCATAATTATATATTTTGGTAATATTTTTCTTGTCCAATGTCAACCGCTTCGGTGGCCTAGTGGTTAGAGCGTCCGCCCCGGAAGCGGGAGGTCGTCGGTTCGATCCCGGCCGAGTCATACCAAAGACTTACAAAAATGGTACTAACAGCTGCCTCGCTTGACGCTCAGCATAAAGAGGTTAGTGTTAGGACTGGTTGGCCTGGTGTCAGGATAATGTGACTGGGTGGGACATCATGCTACATGTCTGCGGCATGATGCCCCAGTGCTAGACATCACTATAAACTGCCTCACTGCAGACATCGTAGCGATATGACTGAAAAATTGTTAAAGCTACGTTAAAAATCCTAATCAAAGAAAAAAACAAATCTTGTCCAATGTAATTATTGTGTTCTTTTGTATTTTCTTACAATAACAATTACAATAACAATTACGATAACAAGCCCCAAAAACGATTTCGAGTTCAAAATGATGGACAGGAAAGCTGATCCCTGATATCCTACTTCCGGTTGCTAATGCTGCTTGCTATCGAGAAAACAATGTCAGGATTATGTTTGGTCAATATGACAAATGCTTTGATTGTTAATTTAATGTACAAAGAAACAAAATCTCTTACATCTAAGTGCTTTTATTGCTTTTCTTTGAGATCATGAACAGTAAAATAGCGGAGAAATGTCAACAACAATTGTTGCATTTACGAAAACAAATTAAATGTTAGTATTAATAAAACTGTTGAATTTACGGATTTTCGCAAAGGAAAACTATAAGAAGTAGAAAAAAAAAGAAAAAACAAAGAAAGAAAAAAACAAATATATATATATATATACATACATATATATATATATATAGTAATCTCGTTGTTAGTATTTACTTAACATGTGCGTGGGAATTACTTAACGTAATCTCTTTTGGGAGTGTGCGAGATCACTTTTATTTATTGAACAAGTCAGGCTATTTAGCACAATCCATTCAATGTCAATATGTTGATATTATATGATGCCTGGCGAAGTCAATACATGTTTGTCTTGCTTTATTTATAGCAATATTTTCAACATAGAGAGCTACAGGAAATATCGGTTTCATCATATTTTTGGAATGATTTACGAATTGATGATTATTAAGCTTTGATTGTTTTAATATTTTATAACTATTCTTTTGGCAGTTACTGGATAGGCTGTTTGTGATCATGATTTGACGAGACGGAAAACATTCGATGTAATTTATTTCTTAATTGTAATGGAATTTAAAGGGGAATAAACACAAGCTGTAGCTTTTATTTTTCACCAAATTCTTTAATCTAGCTGCTAAACTGAATTCAGTCAGTGATTATTAGTAGTCAATGTCTAGAGAAGGAGTTTCTGTTGCTTAAACAGTTGGCTAATGACGGATGAAAAAGTGTACAATCAGTCAATACGGATTACAAACGTTTTGATGGAAATCGAATTATGTGACCTTTTCTCGTGTTTGTGTTCTTAAGCAGGCGAATGAACAAACAAAGCTGTGTGACTTTGCAGCTATTATTGCTAGTGAAACTGAACCTAACAATAGACTTAAGTAAAGCCACCGAGGCTTGAAATGTAGTTTATATTGACCTAATATTGTAAGGTCGTGATGCACTTACGAAGATGCATCTAAACAAACAACAGCACGATCTTAACGAAACTCATTTACGCGCGATATATAGGTCATGGAAACAACATTCTGATAATGTGGAAATTTTCTCACCAAAACACATCACGGAAAACGTTGTACAACTCTGCAAGCATCACCGTGTGATAAACTAACATAAACGTAAAACGCACCTAAGATGTGAACAAGGATAACAAAATATACTCCATTCACATTTGAAGGGAAAAACAAAAGTATTTCATAACAGAAACTAGTATTGTTCAACATTTTGCATAAAAGTAAAGGAATTCCCTACCACTCCCCACAATACTCTCCTCTCACGAAAATGCCGGAATGAATGCATATCTAATATCAGTAAACGTCATTTTAGAGAGGAAAATCAGTGCATCTAACGGTTGCTTGATTTCTGATTCATAACTTTTGCCCTTTAAAACGTGATACCCAGCAGCAAAATGGTCTGACCATATTGCAGGAAAGAAAGTCCAGTGTGAGTATACAAAACAAGCACAATAAAATAGTTCTATTGATGAACGATAAATATGATGTCTGCAAAGAAATGGTATTTTACTTATCGAAAATCAGAAAATATGGTCCAATTCACTAGGGTGAATAACTAACACACACACACACACACGGACAAACACTGTTGGCCTTCAACTTCTAGATCGACCTGAAAGCATTGGTATGAAAGATCACAGGGCCAAGTAAATTGATTTATTCTGGGGACAGTAACTCGACATTTACAATCGTAAAAATACTGTACTAATAGTAGTGAAAGCATGTTGAAATGTAATGAATATATTCGGAAACATGTTGACGAAGCAAGGAATAATGCTCGATCCAACTTTACAGAACCAGTACTCTTAACAATGGCAAGAACATAACGGAAGGTTTTTGAGATCTAATGGGAAGTGGCTCATTGTCAGAAAAATACAAGCAAGTACCAGCAAAAGGCCGAATAATAATAATAATAATAATAATAATAATAATAATAATAATAATAATAATAATAAAGAGAAGAAGAAGAAGAAGAAGAAGAAAAAGAAGAAGAAGAAGAAGAAGAAGAAGAAGAAAAAGAAGAAGAAGAAGCATAATAATAATAATAATAATAATAATAATAATAATAATAATAATAATAATAAATAACAATAAAGAAGAAGAAGAAGAAGAAGAAGAAGAAGAAGAAGAAGAAGAAGAAGAAGAAGAAGAAGAAGAAAACGAAGAATAAAAAGAAGAAAGAGAGAAGAGAAGGGATTTGACAAATACTTACCATTGGTAACTCTTGATCTTTGCCAGAAACTGGCCACATCAAAATGAAAAGCTGAAAAAATGAAGAACACTTGTTATTACGCTTTTAATACAGTCATCGCCTCCAATCAACATGTACTAGTTCTATACAGTACCGAAAACAATGATGTGACTAAATTATCGGAGTTGTTTATTTCTGTATATTTAGTTTAATAGAAAAATAACGAGTAAACGTTTGTTTCTTCGACACATGGGAGCAAATTCAAAATATTTTATCCATTCACGCGTATTTGATAATAGCCATATGCTATAGATACCGATGGGATCCATTATATAATGAAGTCAATGATGTGTTTGGAACATGCCCATTTATAGATACTGATCGGATCCATTATATAATGAAGTCAATGATGTGTTTGGAACATGCCCATTTATAGATACCGATCGGATCCATTATATAATGAAGTCAATGATGTGTTTGGAACATGCCCATTTCCAAAAAAACGCTAAAACTGTCCATCACGTCATTAGCTGTGCTAGCTAATATATAGGGTTATGCCGGATTTGCATCATCCGATCTTCGTGAGCTGAATAACACCTACGATTTCCTAGAGCATGTTTATTGATCGGTTATGTTACTTCAAATAAAGTGAAATTCAAGGTCAAGAACAAAAGGGTCAATTTTCCTCTGAATTTTTGAGAGATTGGTGCCTATAAGAGATATATGATGTTACCCTCCTCGTTATATACATCTGTGGACAAACTAGGTCTTTACTGAACTGGAAAAAAAAAACAATTTTCTGCTATGACTTAATATTAAAATGAATTCTATACAATTATATATACGGGTAGTTAACCTTATAACAATATCAGTCGATAATATTGAACGATAAAAGCTTTTGGTAAAAACAATTACTGAAACATTCTTTTTAATAGAACTGATTGAATTTTTTTAAATTCATTAAATGTGCTAATAGTATACAATAAACTCACAATTTAATTAAATGAACATACCAGCCTCATATATATATATATATATATATATATATATATATATATATATATATATATATATATATATATATATATATATATATATATATATATATATATATATATATATATATATATATCTATATATATAAACACGAACGGAACGATTCCATAAAATGTTATATTAACAGACCAATATAATCCATCACTGTTATGTGCACAAAGTAATGTAAATAGGTAACTAGGCAACGTGTGAAGAATAATTCAATATTTATTTTGACTCTTAATGCCATCGAAAGAGCAGTATTTGTTGCACGCGTAGGCTATTTGCAGAGATTATTGTTAAGCCTACAATTATATTCTTGATCCAAATTTGATTTTTTTACCTATTCAGTGTAATAGTTGCACATGATAGTCTGAATTCATTTCCATTCATATATACACGATCCGGATACTGAATTCATTTCCATACATATATACGTGATCAGGATAGTCTGAATTCATTTCCATACATATATACGTGATCAGGATAGTCTGAATTCATTTCCATACATATATACGTGATCAGAATAATCTGAATTCATTTCCATACACATATACATGATCAGGATAGTCTGAATTCATTTCTATTCATATATACATTTTAAATTAGTATGTTATTTTCATATCTGTTCTTTGTCTCTACATTGATCCACCCCACCCAACCCATCTCTGTCTTTCCTTGTGATGATGGTGTCAAAAACTGGATTCAAATATTAAGGAAATTAGTGTATTATACTATTATGTAGGTTCTGAGCTCGATACTAAATGTTGACAGTTGACATAACAGTTTCAGATTGTGAAGGTGATCTCCCAGGCAAGGGGTGTGGGTTGAGTCGTTTTATCTCGCGTACATTGAGAGAGAGAGAGAGAGAGAGAGAGAGAGAGAGAGAGAGAGAGAGAGAGAGAGAGAGAGAGAGAGAGAGAGAGAGAGAGAGTTTTCTTCCAAAAGAAAGATAATTTAATTACATTGCACTGTCATTTATAAAGTTAAATTTTTCATGTTCCGGTTAGAAAGAAGTTTAAATACAGTAAACCAGAGAGATGGATAAACGTTTACCCAATTCGTTGAGGAACTATGTTTAACGATGGGTAGAATGTGTGGAATTTGACAGAATGTTTGAAGGGTTGACTGACTTTTTGGAACAAAACCAATGTTTCACTATATGTGGAAAGAATTAATTTTTTAAGGACAAAATTCTTTAACAATATACATGATATAATTACTTCGCAACATCTCCTGAGACAATAAACACGGTAAGCAGTCTGTCAACGGTAAAGATATGACGGTTTTACGCGACACCGGGATGTACCGGCGGAGTTGGGCAGCTAATGGGACTGTCAACGGTCAAGATATGACGGTTTTACGCGACACTGGGATGTATCGGCGGAGTTGGGCAGTTAACGGGACTGCCAACGGTCAAGCGATGACGGTTTTACGCGACACTGGGATGTACCGGCGAAGTTGGGCAGCCAACGGGACTGCCAATGGTCAAGATATGACGCTTTTAGGCGACACTGGGATGTACCGGCGGAGTTGTAAAGAGGTGTAGCGCGAGAGAAGACCAAATGCTGAACTGGAGATACCCTTGAATGTTATTGAATCAGACTTTTGATTGCGCTCCATTTGCAAAATTAAAAAACTGTGACCCTTTTATCGTGTCGTGATTGTCGTGCTTGTCAGAAAGTCGTTTCTAGTAAGAGTACCGTTAGACCGAATACCTCATGGTAATCATCGCCGTTGTTTAATTGGAGTAAGCGATAACAAGCAGTGGTGTTAAACAAGGAAAGTCTGGCACATTAGCTCTTTTTGGTTTATGAACAGTAGACCCCCCCCCCCCAAAAAAAAAGCCCCAACAAATTGTTGAAGAGTTATTAATATTTGGATATATCAATTTGTGTATGCACATCTACTTCTCTTTATAGTTGGCCGTGCATCGTATAATATAAAATTGATCTAAATTTGCACAAACTTACACAAAAGAGATATATGCAGGCAAAAAGTTATATCACCGATAAGAAAAACATTAATGATATAAATATACATTGATTCAAGAAATCATCTTCATCATTAATCCTGAAATGCTAAAATGCATTTAATTGAATGCTAAGTCCACTGAATGACCCCGCCTCCCCGCCCCAAAAAAAATGATGAAAAAATGTTGGACTTTTAATGTCTCCTCTGTGTTTAAAATGGTTTGGTTTTTGTCGTTTATTTCCATTTTTCAGCACATAAAATGTTTTATATGGCGTCCAGCATATTCGGTTGTTTGTTTTTTATTTGATTAGGATTTTTAACGCAGTTACAACATTTTTTCAGCCATATTGCCATGATGTCTGCAGTGAGGCAGTTTATAGTGATGTCTAGCACTGTGGCATCATCCCGCAGACATGTAGCATGATGTCACACCCAGTCACATTATCCTGACCAGGCCAACCAGTCCTAACACTAACCTCTTAATGCTGAGCGCCAAGCGAAGCATCAGTTAGTACCATTTTTGTAAGTCTTTGGTATGACTCAGCCGGGAATCGAACCCACGACCTCCTGCTTCCGCGGCGGACGCTCTAACCACTAGGCCACCGGAACGGTGATATATTTGGCTGCGAAAGATCGTGGAGGAACTGAATCACATGATACTGACAAGCTTTCTCATGTTGGTCAGGCTACAAGTCGAACTCACACGGATAGAGGTGAGAGGGACCACTACGGTGGTCTAGTGGTTAGAGCGTCCGCCTCTGATGAGGAAGGTCTTATAAGGTTCAAGCCCCAGCTGAGTCATAACAAAAACTTATCAAATGGAACTAACAGCCGATTCGCTTAGCAGGTTAGTACTAGTACTGCCCAGCCTAGTGTCAGGATAAAGTGACTAGGTGGGACATCATGCTATACTCTTTCTCTCTCTCTCTCTCTCTCTCTCTCTCTCTCTCTCTCTCTCTCTCACACACACACACACACACACAAGAGGTCAGTTACTGCACCATTTCTTACGGCTCAATAAGCGCCTCTGCTATATGGCGATTAGCTGTCCAGTTTTTGGATATTATCCCTACGCCGACCAGCTTGATGGATATATATGTATGAAATAAGTTCAAACAAAATAGTTCCAAACACTTGCCCCATTACCTTGCTTTTTGCTGCAATGACTTGCAAATGCCAGTCTAGTATTCTTAATACGGGTGTATGTACGTGCTCTTGCAAAACGTCTCATGCTCATTGGTACAGTTCTGTTTCGAAATCTTCAGTCTCGGTGGTGCTTGGTTTTTGCACGTTAACCACGTTCGCTATCAAATCCTCTATTCCGGAGGTAAGTAAATCTTTCATGTAGTGTGCAATCCCATAAAGCTTAAACGGAAGTCATTGGTTTGGGAAAAAAACGGGGACATTATACGTTTGAGAGTTGTGAGTGGTTCGTAAAGGCGAGCGCCTCAGAGCACCCGTATGTTCAGTGTGCACTTTCAAACCAATCAGAAATTTGGATCAAAAAATATTTGACATAATCACTGGAAGGACGATCAAAAGGTTCAGCACATATTTAGTGAGAGTTGTGATGATGACGATTCAGAGTGAGTGTATGGTCATGGTATTGAACCGTTCACTTTTAGTTTAATTTACTAACAATCAACTCTTACAAATTCTTCTGTTATCGATACCACATGTACACGTGGTGGAAATCGTGTGAATACTGCAGCAATGGACTGGAAGTATTAAATGCTCAGATACTTCCAATTAACGTTAAGGTTTTTCATGGCGCGAAATGATGAATGGGAAGTATGCCACCAAGTAGATATATGATGCAGTCTTAATGATTTCGAAGTACAGTTTAGTGGAATGTTAACTTTATATGATACAATGAAAGTACATGCGTATCTCCGTGATTTTATGATACTGGTTTTAATCGATTGATTATCATTCAAAACTAATGTTTGATGACACATTTACACAGTTGTATCTTTCCTATTGTTCTATATTAAAATCAATAATGGAGACTCGCACATGAGTTATTGCTGTATTCAATGTCTTGAGGTTATGTTTACCATCACTATATTATAGAATACGATGTATATGAAAATACATTGTACATGATTTATAGCTATATTTAATATGTTGACGTTACATTTTCCATCACTATATTATAGAATACGATGTATATGAAAATACATTGTACATGATTTATAGCTATATTTAATATGTTGACGTTACATTTTCCATCACTATATTATAGAATACGATGTATATGAAAATACATTGTACATGATTTATAGCTATATTTAATATGTTGACGTTACATTTTCCATCACTATATTATAGAATACGATGTATATGAAAATACATTGTACATGATTTATAGCTATATTTAATATGTTGACGTTACATTTTCCATCACTATATTATAGAATACGAGGTATATGAAAATACATTGTAATGTTGCTATTCTTGCCTGTGATAAGATAGGCAGATACTTTGAACAAATTTATCAAACAAGAACGTGCATAGATTTCTGTCTGTCTGTCACCGTCTCAAATGTCTCTGCATTAATTAAAAACTTTCTTTCATCGTGTCCTTGTATTCATGTATCTTGTTCATGCAAACATTTTCCACCTACCTTAAGGGAACGGCACCTGTTGAATATGATGTCACAAAGTTTCAGTTATAAACTGTAAAATATACAACCACAGGCAACTCTTGCAGCTCTGTGATTGTAGTCATCTTCGTGTAAAAATATGCAATTACAACTGAAACAACTCATTCTGCTCTGTCATGCCGATCTCCTAAAAGCTCTATGTAATTAAACGACAAACGAATGACCAAATACATGCAATATGAGGCGCCATCTGTCGGTATTATCGATCGGTCGCGCGTTTAGACTCCAGTCCCTATCAAATCACTGTCGTTAATGGTTGTTATAGAGATGAGAGATTTAGTGGAAATTTTCAAGGATAAAGATCCAGCCACATTAGTGGCTGCTCATCAGATTTCAAATCAAACAGATTCAACAGTTCGTAATCAAAACAAATTCATAAAAGTGGTAGTCTGCAAATCAAGAGATAATCATTCTTGTATATGTGATGATAATGCAGCTTTAATCATACATTATTGATTAGGAGCTCTTTCTTAATGTAGTCATTACATTTGACCCAGTTTAGACCATTCATATCTGTTATTTCAGCTATTTAGGCCATTCATGTCCGTCACTTCATTTTAATCACGGTGCGGACTCATTATTTAATATATCGACTACACTCATCAGCAGCAATAACATCAACAATAAGAACAATTCCAATTCCAAGATTGCTATTTTTGCGACAGTTCTAGTTGTATGTACATGTATTTGCAAGGTTGACGCAAGCAGTGAAACCGATACGATAATAACCGTACTGAAATTGGAGCAAAATGTCCATGGACTGACATTATATTTATTGTTGTTGCATTTTATCTGTTTCCTTTTCTGGGTGAGGTGGGGTGGTATAATCTGCATAGTTTTAACAGATCACTGTAGCTATAAGCAAACAGGTTTTTGTCCCTGTTTTATCTCTCTCCTCAATTCTGTCTTGTTTTTGCAAGGGAAACATTTTCACAATGGTCGAACAAACTGATATTGTACTTAAAATACCTACAGCATGATCATGTATAATAATAATTATATCAAGAGCTTGGGGGCAAATGTAGGAACGAGCATTTGAATCTTTAGTGTACACTGTCCCTGAATACATTGATATACAATCCGATCTAAAACGTCCTTATAATCCTATCGTCTGAACACCTTGTAATTCCAATAAATAATTGAAATAAATAAATCCTCAAACAGGTAATTTTGTATTCGTTACTTTAAGAAAATAGTTGAATAATGTCAAGCAATTGCAGACAAAAAATGGAAATTACTCCAAGAGGTTCATAGATTAATATTAGATTCTGTTTATTACATACTTTTTTTTTAGTGGAAAGAGTCTGGATGGAAAGAAAAATAAATGAATTTCAGCATTCATTAAATTCAGGCTCAAATGATGAACTTTTTTTTCCAGCTTGAACAAACAATCCCAGATGCAAGTTGAATGAATATTGCACAATTTATAGCCATTAACATTTAAAAGTAGATTTTTGTGCAGATTATACGAAACTCTTTCCAAATTAATAGAACATTTAAGACGGACAACATAATTTTTCAGCACTCGATCTCCACCTGAAATGTATGTGCAATGTCATACAGTTCGTTTGCTTGGAATAGTTGACTTGAATTTCGATTAAATTGTTTACCATGTATGAACCTAAAGTATGTTGGTTTCGTTCAGTGTGTTAGGTATTAATGTGAAATTTTGCAGAAAGTTTGCTAAATCTAGATTATAAAGGTGTTAATGTATTTAATAGTGATTCAAGATATAATGTTTTGTTACCGTACATTTACATTATTTCCTTTGCAAAAATTCTGTACTTCGACTTACCATTTTTATGAGACAGAATTTGCCGACATTTTTATCTAAACAGAGATGAGTTTATTTAGTATGGTGACATTTAACCACACATGTCCACACCTGTATGGTGACATTTAACCACACATGTCCACGGCGTTGTATTTAGTCCTGTATGGTGACATTTAACCACACATGTCCACGGCGTTGTATTGCTATGATGGGGTACTTGGAATAATAACAGGAGTCTGACGTTTTATCAATAAAGTACGGCGAAATGTCTGACAAAACGAAATACCCTTATCAATAATATATATATATATATATATATATATATATATATATATATATATATATATATATATATATATATATATATATATATATATATATATATATATATATATATATATATATATATATATATATTAAACACAGTTACTTACCAACGCATAGCTCTTAAATCACCATGTCTTGAATCCAACCGGCGAATTAATTTTTTTTCCCCAAAAGTACCGTCACATTAGCCACAGTCGTAAGCCTACCTGACGGAAGTAGCCCATTCTACTAGTTTCTACCCTGCAGTATATATATATATATATATATATATATATATATATATATATATATATATATATATATATATATATATATATATATATATATATATATATATATATATATATATATATATATATATATATATAATGATCGACAGAGTCCAAAATATATTCATAAATAGCACCTTACAAAATGAGGATTTTGGTATCATGTTGTTCTCAGTTTTACTTTTACATATAAAAAGAAAGTGTTAATCACCAAGTATCCCGGTACTTACTTGAATTTCTTCTGTACTACACATTTATCATAACTCAATTATTAAATTTGCCATAAAATATATAGAGTTATAGTATCACTCAAATTTTTAATAGTCTCATTGGGGTTAAGGGCATAAATCGATTCTGCTCTAATGAATTAGTACATGCAAATTTAATCTGAAATTTCATATGATGGAATATATCATTCTACATTTTGTTTTACTCAAGTTATTAATAGTAACACATAGCAACGAATAGGTTCTAGAAGGTGTGACAAGACAAATCCCTTGGCCGCAGCCAATCAGTAATGAGAATAATGCGCAGGAGTTTCAAAAGCTCATTAGGACCAATCAGTTTCCAATAAATTGATATGATAACATGTTGATATATAAGATTATTAAACTGCACACGCTGTATGTAAGGGATAGCAGCTTTCTAATAAAATAAAATAGTATATTAGCTCAAAATTAACTTGAATTTGTAAACTTTTTACAATTAGAAAATATGAAGTGATCTAGATATAAAAAAACATTGCCATATTAAGAGATTAATTTACAGGTAAATTATCAAAAGAGCATGAAATTATGTTCTGGATTAATTCTTTTGCATATGTATGTATGTATGTATGTATGTATGTATGTATGTATGTATGTATGTATGTATGTATGTATGTATGTATGTATGTATGTATGTATGTATGTATGTATGTATGTATGTATTTATGTATGTACATATGTATGTATGTATGTATGTATGTATGTATGTATGTATGTATGTATGTATGTGTGTGTGTGTGTGTGTGTGTGTGTGTGTGTGTGTGTGTGTATGTATGTATGTAGTGTGTGTGTGTGTGTGTGTGTGTGTGTGTGTGTGTGTGTGTGTGTGTTCGCATACCAGGGTAGTTTTCTTGTACATGAAAGGTTTGAGACAAAGTACAACGTGAATACAATATTTTGTCTTGCAAGGTGACCTTCAGACTGTCAAGCCATATAACTGTTTAATACATGCACAAATACCAGACCATGTTTCCTTGACGAATTCCAAAGGATTCCTCAATTAATAATGGTTTTAAAGATTGATGTTAGCTTGAATTTTTACCAAGTTGTGCATACGATCGCAAGGAAATTTATTTTACTAGTGAGCAATGGTCACATGCAGATTTGAATGCATTTAAAATAATAAAGAAATCAAGCTTAGAGCGGTTTTAATACCGTGTTGCCAGTAGAATTCCATAAAATGCATGCCAATGATACTGATAAATGTGCCTTTTGTCATTATTGACCAGAAACAATCGTGCATTTCTTTTGGGAATGTACTGTGGTCAATGAGTTACGTAGTGGTGTTTTGCGAATGTAATATGGTCAACATGTTATGGGGTGATGGATTGGAGATGTACTAAAAGTAGTATTTACTCAAAGCGCCAGAATGGTTATATTTGGAAATACAGATGTATAATAACCGTATGAAAAACCTTTATATTTTCGTGTTTTTTCTACTAGGCTCCATATGAACACATACAAAATAAAAGGGGAAACACGTCACTGAAGGGCCTAAAAGCTTATTGTAAGATTGTTTTTATTAGAAAATATGTTTCCCTCAAATTGAACAGGAAAGAAAGTGTGTTGATACTACGGTAACAATGGGACCCATTACATCTTTCTAAGCGTAGTTTCCATTTGTATTATGTACTATATATGCAAATTTTCATATGTAATGTAACTGTAAAATAAATGTATGATTTTCAAAGACAGCAATAGCGATCTCTCTTCCACGTTTCATCTGTAATATGTATTTATTATTTATTTTCACATCCCTATTTATAGTTTGTAGTTGACTTTTCGTGTAATAATTACAAGGGGAGAACTTTAATGTTTTAATAAGGTATCAGTTAATAATTGTGTAATTTCGTGATTGACACTACTGCCAATTTGTGCAGGAAAGGAGCAAAATGTTTTGGAAAAAATGCGCATGAGTTAGTTTATCATGCCACGGAAATAGTACTTTGTATGACTCACGGTACTAATTCATTTCCCATACTAAACCTATGGAAACATTTTTTATATACGAAATATTCAATAACTTTAAATTTCTACATGCTAACTATAACAACTATATTATTAATTGTTGACATATCATTGCTGCATATATACATTATTTTATCTTCGTCAATTTCTAGACTGGTTCACAAACTTCGCTATAATTAGTACCCTGCGTAATATATTCGTCCTTCCTTTATTTGTCAGACCTATGAATAGAATTATAATGTTTCAGCAAACAGTGCGCAAGTTATGCTTGTCCAATATTATATTAGTAAATACTAAAGTTGATTGCAAGCTCGTGTATACCATCAATAGCATTTCAGGCAGCGTTTATGTACTTGACCTTCATTTAAGAAAATCAGAAACAAATATTAAAATAAATACCGGTATGTCTATACAGTTACAGTGTTTGCTATCACTATGTATATCTCTTCATTTTAAATACACAATCGGCATTGTCAAGCCAAGTATTGCTGACGTGGAATAAGAAAATAAACCAACACGATCTACCATTATTCTGCTAAATGATCAGTCACGTGCAGCAACATGTTGCATTCTTGATTGGTTTTCAGATCATTTGACAAGTGTGACAAGATATTTATGGACAGTATTAAGAAACATCACTTTAAAAGTTCGACCAATACAAATTATTCAAGAACTTGTGATACGACTTACTGACAAGACAAGGGTGTTTCATGGGCTAGATCAAAAATATTCATATGTCTTTCGAAAATCAGTTTGATAGATCACTGACCACTCGTCACCATCGGATACATCATGTGGTCTACATTTTCTCTTAAGGACACCGTGTTTTACACAATAACAGATAAATATTGTTTTGGCTTCCATTTCGTTAACAGCACACTGAAACTAACACAGATCTCAGTGTCTTGTTTCTGTTCAAGAACGAGGGCATATCTTTGGTAACCCTGACTGGAACTGAGAGAATGGGTCCAGGGTTCCCACGCTACCGGGAAATCGGGAAAAAGTCTGGAGAAACGAGAAAATAATTTCCAGATCGTTAAAATTCCTTGAAGTTTTACAAATATTGATGAAAGTCGGGAAAATCCAGGGATTTTTCAGCCACCACTTGACGCCCGAAACAATCACGCAACTGGGTCGTAATTAAACTGATCGTGAGTTAAATTTATCGAGTCGAGTTCTAACCAGAATATTCAAAGGGTGCAGCAAGGACCATTTGGGTGCTTGCAATATGTTTGATGAAAGGTTGTTTGAAAATCTTGTCACAGATAAATTCAGGGTTAAACTCCTTTCGTTACAAGACAAGATTCTAAAAATTGCATTAATTGTTTTTGTGTGCTGTAATTGGAAATGTTAACTTTCTATATATATATATATATAATGATCGACAGAGACCAAAATATATTAATAAATAGCACCTTAATAAATGAGGATTTTGGTATCATGTTGTTCGCAGTTTTATTTTTGCATATAAAAAGAAACTGTTAATCACCAACAATAGCTGTCGATATATTAAACACTATCCTGTAAACAACAACAAAATGAATTTGTCAGTAAATCGACTGAAGCCGACTGGGAAACTTATATTGACGTGTCATGATATTAACATAACTTTTAAGCAGAAATGTATACATTCTTTGAAATATAAATTTGTATTTACCATATATATATATAGTAAAAAAAAACACATAGGTGTCCATATTCCATTTCCAGGAACTCAGGCAAGTAACCATTACTCTGGTTCGTATGTAATAATTCACACGAATCTTGTAATATGATAGGTAAGCGGTCCAATGGAATAATGAGCAGGCTCTAACAGACATAACAGTTGTGGACGGGTAAATTATTATGGAGGGTGTCTGCGGCACTAAAATGTTTAATATTTTAAGTAAAGGTCTAAAACAATCATACAAACTTACTAGTTATTAATTAGAAGCTAGAAAGCTACCAAGTAAAAAAGTTTGTTTTGTTTGTATTTTTGTTTAAATCTTGCATTTATCTCTCTAGTAACCTGTCTGTTTGTCTGTTTCTGTTTGGATAGATAGATAGATAGATAGATAGATAGATAGATAGATAGATAGATAGATAGATAGATAGATAGATAGATAGATAGATAGATAAGTAGGTATTATCCTCTTTTTCATTTTTTAAGATCTGCATATTATCTTGTTTGAAAACATTGCATTTGTTTACGGGATTTCAATCTGAGATCCTCTGCGATAAATGAGATCCATTATAAAAAATTTAATTTGATATTTATCTGTCAAGAATGATTGCGTCCTGTTTAAAGACTTGGTTGAATCAATACAGACTAAAGAGTGTCGACAGCAGTAATGCAATTATTTGATGACGCTAGGTTACAGGTTGCCATGGAAATCTTTTATCGCGATTAGGATGTCTGGAAATCCGGAAATCAATTGTTGCCTGCTGACAGCTCTCTTCGTTTCATCCATCCGTTCGTTCGTGCATTGATCTATCCATCCATCCTTCTAACTTTTATCCTCCAATATTGAAATTCAATCCATGTAACGAAACATACAATTGTAAAGTTGACTTTAAGCAACAATTGTTCTTGCACTTAGAAATAAATAATTTTAAAAAATGAATAAATAATAAATAAATAAATAAATACAACAGAGGACAGATGAAACCGATAGGTCATTCAAAAAGTTATTTGATCTTGTGGAACTTTCCGCACTGTATTCTGGACTCGAGTCAAATATTGAAGAAACGTTGGATGGATTGGCTCTCCAAAAGGTGGTTAGGATAGATTTCTTTCCAGATACATAGGTGATAACGGAATATATATATATATATATATATATATATATATATATATATATATATATATATATATATATATATATATATATATATATATATATATATATATATATATATATATATATATATATATATATATATATTATATATATTTATATATATTTATATATATATATATATATATATATATATATAGGATGGGGTGGCAATAAATCAGACGATTTAAGATTTCAAAGATGGAGGTTGAAGAATGATGCATATTGAATCATTTGTGATAAACACATTCTAAAGTGAGTCAGCCAGCTTCGAATCTGTTATTCTGATTATTAGGATAAATTTGCGAAAACGAAAATCCAATCCTGGCAAAAAGTGGTTAATATTTGTGCAGATATTCAAGATAAGATGTAAAAAGAAAGATAAAAAAATTTACAGCTTAGATACAAGATTGATAATAAACTAAAGTTATTTCAGTTCAAAGAGAATTGTTACTTTTTATCATATGTGACATTGTTTTATAAGTATATTTTGCTGTTCTCCTTCTTCTAACAACTTATACACATCGTAGGAATAGCGCTTCTACTATTGTTTCTTTTTATTGCATTTAAAATAAATTATGAAGATTATTTGGTCTTGTGTTTTCAGGCACAGTAGCACACATTTTTAATCCCGCGGCAACTGGGATAAAGTGCAAAGGACACACCACTGAAGTTGGTGGTTGGGGTTGGACGAGCATCCGTGCGATGCTGAATCAGGCATTCTAATCTCTGACCCACCTCGGCTCCATCCTCCGTTTGTTGGCTTTTACGGCGTGCAGGAGAGCGATTAGCGCCAGTTCACATTATTTTGCCTGCAGTCGGTAAATTATAATGGACAATAAGTAGTTCAGACAGGCCTGGCCGTAGGATGTGCGGAGCCCAAAGCAGTATGTGGGGCCCAGGGCATCAAGCGGTGAGCACGGGACCCCAAGCAAACAAATTGCATTGCGAAATTAATTTTCTGAAAGCGCGGTTGCCTCGTTCGCCTTTCCCCTTGGACCAGGCCTGAGTCCAGAAACATGTATGCTTATCTCTCATATGAAATATACAACAACAAAAAAATAGCAACATAGCCTCAAAATTACTTATTAAGAAAAACAAAACTTTTAAAAACACAAGAATTTCACTATACATTAATGCATATTCTAGCAGCAAATGATTTTCTAAGTAAGATAAATGTTAAGAAAAATATATTATTATGTAGCACCTGCAAAATGGATACATTACCCCAATTATATAATTTATTGTCAATTAATTAATACACAAAATTGGAAATTGGATTTTTTCTAAACTTTCAATGTCACTAAATGTTTCAATACATAAATCTATATTTGGCAGAAATCGGAAGTATATAGAAACATGGCCTCAAAATTAGTTGTTTTTTTTTTTATAAAGAAAAACGTTTAAAACACATAAAAACACAACGAATTCACTATAAAATAATCCATATTTTGGCAACAAATGATTTTCTAAGTAAAATAAATATTAATAAAAACAAATATAGCATTATGTAGCTGATGCAAACATGGACACATTACCCCACTTGTTTATTTTATTGTCAATCAGTTAATATAGTCGGATATTAAAGTTGACGACGTCCTAATAATAAATCGATTCTTTCTCGTGGTTATGGCGACATCGAAAAATTTGACGTAAATCTACCACTCTGTTTTAGGATGTATTTCATAACTTGTGTTACGCTTTATGTCAATTAAAAACGGTGTTGAAATATTTCGTTTGAGAAACAAATTAGTTACTTTTAATAATAATAATAATAATAATAATAATAATAATAATAATAATAATAATAATAATAATAATAATGAGGCCTTTGTATTGCACCTAACCTTTAGAAGCTCTAAGCACTTTACGACATCTATAATGATCTGACTACACTACAGAAAAACAAATAACAAAAACCATGAAATTGGAAAACATAAAAACATTCTGAAAATATATAAGATACAAAACATTATTAGGTCTCTAAGTTTGTTCTTTCAGTCAAAAAGGTGAATTTTAAGAGAACTCTTAAAAGGGATCACTGTATCTTTGTGTCTAATTTTTAATGGGCAATTCGTTCCACATCGCCATGCCCTGGTACGCAAAAGAACGTTCTCCATATGACTTTGTTTTCATAGTGGAAACAATGAGCATACGATTGTCAGAAGAGGAGCTTAAGTATCTTGCTGGTGTATACACATGGGTGAGGTCGGATATGTATGTTGGACTGGAGTTTTAGCTACATTTAAGAATACTAACCTAAAACGTCACTTAGCTACACACGGGTAAAGCTCTGTTATTGAGGTCGGATGCTCCGATTCTGGGAAACATCTTTTAAAATGGAATGTAAAATAAGAATAATAACCAAGGGTCTAACGATCAATGCATTCCATGGTATTGATATTAGACTCTTACTTCCATCGCCAAGGCAAACAACTCGAGTGACATCTATCATGAAAACAAATTGAGATCCATTCTCCCTCCTTGATCAAGCATTAGTTACATTAACACTAATTTATAACGTTTTATTTTGAATGTATTCTCTCTCTCTCTCTCTCTCTCTCTCTCTCTCTCTCTCTCTCTCTCTCTCTCTCTCTCTCTCTCTCTCTCTCTCTCTCTCTCTCATATACTCAACAAGGTAAATAATCATGATTTGTTCCAAGCGGTAACAAAACTCGTGCCTCGAGTAAACACAACTATTTCAGATAATCATGTACCCAGATATATGTCCGAGAGTAAAACTTGGAAAAACACAATACTGAAAGGTAAGCCCGGGTCATGGGGTGATGCCTAGGCAACACTAGTGGTGGGTCTGGTGGGAGACTCTCCCCCTCCAATTTTGTTTAAGCTTAAATATATGTTTGACAGAATACGTTTGCATGAACATTTTAATTGAACAATCCAAAATTCTGATTCCTTAATATGATGCAAACTTACATTGAATCGTTAATATAAAAATTTCTCATTGTCAATTTTGAAGGGAAAAATACACCCAGGTTAAGTTGGTATATTGAATATGTTTTGTACCCTTCATAGCTCCTTTTTCTTACGGTCTGCAAAGGTAAGAAACTGTCCAGTCCCTTCTGGCTTGGATCATGTAGTAAAATTCCTCAATGGCAAAAACACTCACAACTACTAATAAAGCTCTTGTGAAGGTTTTGTATCGTTCACTGATCGCTTGGCTCTTAAGTAGAACGTGGCCTAAGGCGTGCCTGGCGACGTAAAAGGCATGAAGCCACAACCTCACGAGCAATCACAAATAGGTTGGACACTGGCGGGTCTGTGCAACGAAAGGAGCTCGCCAAACGTTACTTTTCAAGCAATGTATAGGCTTCCGTTCAACGCAAGGTCATAATGATAATCCTTTGTCTTAGTGCAGAGATTTCAATCTTTTATTGACCACGACCCTAAAAATATTTTTCTAAGCCTCACATGCCTTTTACACATTTTGATAAGTTTTTCCAGCCTCAAAATTCAAATCTTGGCGACCCTCCAGAACCTCCTCGTGAGCATGATTTAGGTTGCGAACTGGGAGTTGAGAACTACTGTCCTAATGTTTCTAAATAAGTAATAATCCTTGCATTTACAAAGGGTTATTCAAAAGGTCAAAATATATAGCGTTGTATTTTTGTGCTCTGATGTCGGCATGTCGTCTAACATAGGCTAGCTTAGTATCGGTCGTGTCCATGGCTCAGAACATAAGGCATAACACAAAGTATGTTAGTTTCTCAAAATCTGGCAGACGCACAAGGTAGGTCATCGAGATCATGGCCCTCTGATTTAACTAGAAATAATCTCGCGTCCTTTTTCTCAATTACACGACCTTTTGTGTACTTTTTTAGTCAAAAAATAGGACAGTCGATGATCAAATCAAAGTGGCCAATAAACACCTATTTGAGCAGATCTCAGGCAAATATGCTTTTTTGCAGCAGCGGTAATCGATGGTCGTACCTCTAAACTCGTGCAGACGTCCCTCGGGTGTAGGGCTTTCCACAGAAACTGGCATCCTACTACTACTGTTATCGCGCCTGCAGATGCGCATATATCTGGCCTAGGATAACATCGATAGTCACTGAGAACATGCCTTGTCAATAAAGGCATGACTCTCACCCTTCATGATTTTCACTGGCGTATTTCAATTACTGTTTTGCGTACTTTCACTTTTGTTCACCATTTTGCAATGGGTACAAAGTCAACATCTTTCCCATGTATTATTACCGGATCATGTGTGCGCAATTTAAGTTGGCCACGACATTGAAAGCCGGAGAGATACCACTGATGGAGTAGCGCACAGTTTTGTTAGTGCTTCGGATCACCCTGCGGTGATAGTAATGACCCAGACATTCGCATCGTTGATACCACGCAAGCACATTGCTCTCGATCTTGGCAGTTCTCTATTAGCAGCAGAGAGGGTGAACAGACCACGTTTTCGAGCAAAAATAAGGCTTCCAGATAACGTTTTCGAGCAAAATAAGGCTTACAGACCACGTTTTCGAACAAAATATAAGGCTTCCAACGAAATCTCATTTAACCAAAAAAAAGTCTCCATTTTTGCAAAAACGGAGATTTTCGATTTTTTAATCAATTTTGTTCGCAACGATGTGGTCATCCACCCTCTCTGCTGCTAAAGTTTTCAGTTCTGGGTTAATAATTCTTTTACGATTTCAACCGAATATTTGATCCAGTCCGATACGATATCGTGTCCGAGGATCATGTAGATTTATTGTTGCGAATCCGTGCGGAGTCGACTGAGCATGACTAAAGAAATCTCGAAATTGATTGAAGTCCATATCAGAGCACCATGTCTGCCAAATATTTCTAAGAGTATGAGTATCAACTCCGTTGAATACAGCAAGAATATTGCAGTTATCTCTGATGACTTTTGGAACCTGAGTGTAGCGTTGAGTGACATATATCACGTCAGTGTTTTTATGCCTGCCTCTGGAAAAGATCCTAGCAGGATTTTTTTGTTTATCCAACATTATATCGTCGTATACGACTAAATTGTTAATATCTCCATCAATATCATCAATACTCGGTGCTTCATCGATATCGGTTATAAAATCAATGGCGTTCTCACCCTTAATTTCTGTTGCATTCTCGTTAAAATCCTTTAACACTTCATAACATCGTTGATCATCTACGCTAGGGGCAATTAAATACAACTTATCCCACTTCATCCATCTCATTATTAAATTGAGCAACAATTGCGTTTTACCGGATCCAGATGGCCCGATTATAATCATCCGGATAGAGTTTGGTAGCGCTGCATGATGCTTAATTGGTCCTCTTGTTTTAGTCGCCGAAAAATCAATTATATCCATATCTCTATACATAAATTGTGGATCTATATTGTGTGAAGTGTAAAACGCGTACTAGCACAAATGATGTGACGACGGTTACAACTAAAAATAACAGATCAGCACTTACTGGTAGATGTGCAACATGTGGTACAAAAAAATTTAGATTTGTTTCTACAAAATCAAAGATTTTACAATTCGGAGATGTTTTTAAAAAAAACGAGGAGGTGATATCGCAGCCAAATTGGCAAAGCTCCCTGGAACCCCATGGGCAAAGTACCCCGGAGAAAAGCACCTTCCAGGATATAGCTACTGTGGACCGGGAACCAGACTTGATATCAGACTCAATGATCAAAATCAGTCCCGACCCGGTGAAGAACCAATAAACGCCATTGATAAGGCCTGTCACCTTCATGATGTTGCTTATAAAAGCAGCAATCTGCAACACAGGCATCTAGCAGATGTGAAATTAATTCATGCGTTAAATGCTATTCCTGATAAATCCATCAAAGAAACATTGGCTTCCTTTTTAATAAAATCGGCTATGAAAAGTAAATTGATGTTAGGTGCCGGTAATTAATAATATGGAATCAATTTATTATTCCCCAAGAGGATACTGGAGGGGTAAATCAGCAGTCCATAAACTCGCTAGCGCTGCAAAAGTGAAAAAAACCACTGCGGCTAATTGGTTATCCAAACAGGCACTATGGCAAATTTATCTACCACCGCCTAAACAAATTAATTTCTCGCATTTTGATGTGACCGCTCCTAATGAAGTTCATCAGGCTGATTTATTGTTTTTACCACATGATAACGGTTACAAATACACTTTAACCGTAGTTGATATTGCAAGTCGATACAAAGAAGCAGAACCGTTAAAAACAAAATCAGCCACTGAAGTCGCTTCTGCATTTGAAAGGATTTATCGACGAGGTCCTCTGCACTGGCCAAATCTATTGCAGGTTGATCCTGGCAAGGAATTTCAGGGTGCAGTGTTATCTACAATGAAACATCATAATGTCACCATACTGCGCTACATCGCGATCAGGCCATTGTAGAACGATTTAATCGGACGATTGCTGAGCGGTTATTTGGATATCAATACGCAAAAGAATTCATTCAAGAAAAGCGATCCCGTGAATGGTTCAAAAGGTTACCAGCTGTGATTACCGCACTGAATAATGAGATTACTAGAACAATCAACATGAAACCTAGCAACGCTATTAAAAAGAAGTCTATACCCGTACAACCACAAAAAGATTTCAAAGAACCAATTCTTGGTAGTAATGTCACTGTTAGGTACTTATACGAACCAGGAGAGCTTGAGGGTGGTAAAAAAAGGGCTACTGATCCTATTTGGAGTGTTACTGCACACAAGATATCTAGTATAACACGATCTACGGGTAGACCTCCAGTCTATAAACTGAATTCAACTGCCCCTCAACGAGGATTTACTCGACAACAACTACAGGTAATTCCCGAGGATACTCAATTGCCACCGCATGGTCTTAACTAGCACCGTTGCGTCTATTGCACTCAAGACAAGTCAACATCACATTGTTTCTGACATGACCGAGACTGTTATTTTTTCTGTCTACGGTAAATTGTCGAGGATCTTTATCCGAATACTGCCAACGCATTATACAATTGCAACTCGCCCAGTGATTATTCTGTTGTTTCTTCAAAGTGATTATTAATTCAGCATCAATATCAAATTCTCGTTGTTTTTTTTTTTGTCCTGTTGTTTGTAACCGGAGAGTTTTTTATCAATAATTTTAACATCAATATCATCCATTGTTGTGTCATTATCATAGAAAACAATTCTTCGAAGCTGATTTATTCTTCGTACTCTGGATACTGCAAGATAGACTAAATTCGACCATTCGATGTGATTATCCACCATCCAAACAATTGTAACCGATATAGTCAATCCCTGTGAAGAATGTATTGTTGCTGCGTATCCTAGCGTCCACGGGGATTTATTAGCACGCAATGCATCTTCAACGACATTGATATCAACCAGCACAATATCATTTAATACGAGAATTTGTTTTTCACTCTGTCCTGGAATATCAACTTCAATGTTCTGTTTTCGTGTATCCGATGGCCTATAACAAAGGGATACTGGAAGCGTTGCAAATTTTTCTTTATGCAATTCAAATAACTTCATCTGAAGTGTGTCCCTGACTATTTTTCTACTTGCAATTATCAAATCATTTGGTCTCCATGTTTCCCAGAAATCATTCATTGGAGTTTCTGAAATCACTTCACGCGCTATTTCGCATTGGATTCTATCCGGTTGTAATCTAATTAGCGCTTTGAATTCTCGTAATCGTTCATCAAGTGATCTATAATCAGTGGTAATTTCTTCATAATAGTCTACAAAACCCCTTAGCCATTCATGTGGAGATGCACCGACAAATGGTGGTGGATGGCCGTGATCACCGCACATGACGACTTTTGTGTTTTTGTTTAACAACCACTCGAGAAATGTTTGTAATACATCTAATGACACTGTGCATATTTCATCCCAAATTATGATTTCAGGAATGAATTTATCACCCATACGCTCAGGAGTCCATTTGTCACCCTTCCATCGAAAGAAACTATGGTAAGTACAGGCATTTACCCCTCGCTGTATCATCTCTCTGGCGAGTCTGTGAGTCGGTGTTAGAACAATCATGGTTGACCGACGAAATAATTCAATTGCACGAGTTGTCTTTCCTGACCCACCACAACCGTTTAAATAAACTGTCTTGTATCTACATACTGGATCAGATACCGGTGGTGCATTAGAAAATTCTGATTGAATTTCAATACGGTTACAACAAAGATATTTATCATCCATGGCAACGTCTGCGGATTCACAATACTCATGTAGCATCTCCTTTTTAAATCGCCAACGCCCCCAGTTTTCTTCGGGATCTGTGAATTTAGCTACAGCTGATTTGTACTTATTGTGTATATACATCGAATCAGTGGCCACTCTAACCGCGGTGTTAGGAAATCTATTTATCATCGAAAATAGATTAATAGAAGCATAGGCTAGCATAGATGATCTTAAATGTGTATACTGGGAATTATATCCATCACAGTAGGTAACAACCGTACCTAATTTCTCACCATTGGATAGAAAAGCATCCTTACGGGATACAAGTTTTCCCTGTTTCATTAAATCCGTTACAATAAAATCGTATTCAGCGACGTCTATGATCAACCGCGAAGATTTTGCGTTGTCGTATCGTCCACCCTGGGTAAATTTACCGATTATTCTTCGTCCAAAATCTTTTGCTTGTTCTTTTTTAATTTCAAATAACTTCTTAGACCGATTCATGATTTGTTCTTCATTGAAATCAGGGAATTGTTTTCGCTGTTCGCTGATTATTCTATCTAGATCGGGTTGTGGTAGCCAAACTTCTTTCTGAGCTCGATAGCATATAATAGCCTCGGAAACAATCAACGATATTAGCATACCACAATCAATCATATATCTCAATAGCACTATTGGCATCCAGGCCTTTTCAGATAGGTGTCTACCGAGCCAAACATAACTACACGGATGTAATCCTGACGCTAATTCAAATGATATCACACGAGCGAATCCGGTTAAATCAAAATCAGGCAATGGTCCATTAATCGCAACACGAGTCATTTCATGCGTGGGGTGTCCAAATCGTTTGAAGTACCCAGCACATTCCCCATTCCCGAGAAAACTTCCGGGATAACACGCGGATATATCAATTGAAATCATACCATCACGTGAGTATTTCGTATTCCACAGTCCTCCATGACCAAATTTGACGCAACTCAATTTAACATCCTCGAGAAAATCACTTCGTGTTGGACGCCATGAGTTTTTTTCTCTTGCGAAGTGAGCTACCACTGATGGAATAGTAAAACTATCCGTGAGTAGTTTTTCATGGAAACTCTCCGGTGAAAAATCACTAGCGATTTTTCTCATTCTGTTATCTAATTCTTCAACGCGATATAATTCACCATTTGGTCTTACAAATTGATCGAATCCTATTTCGGGATCTTCATCACTTCTAAGTAACCACACTGACACAGGATCATCTTTACACAACGCATGAATAGCATCGAATAATTTCTCTTCATAGAAAACATCCCCGGAAAATTCCGGGAGATATATTTCACGGTTCGTTCTCGTGGAAATACTGTTACCGCAGGTGTCCACGCGTGTTTGTTATGATCAATAATCTGTATTGGAGCTCTTCGCGATTGATATTTCGGTTCGTATAAAACCTCTCCGGTTATTGTTGTTACTGATATTGGGAATTTTAATGATGTTTCTAATTTAGCTATATCAGAAATCTTTGCACCATGCTGTTTCACTGTCAGTTCCCATTCGCTTATTTTCCGACGTCGCAGATCAGTTAGTTTATTTCCTCGGGATGCATTTGTGAAGTGTTCCATTACCCGTGTTGCCACGCAATTCAGTGAACTAGAATATTTCATAGGAGCTAGTTTTGCGATATCGGGTTTATCATTTAACGGATATATCCCATAAACCATTGCTGTTACGGGATAAGATCTTTCGTAGTATGGTTTGTCAATGCCGGTTAGAATTCCTGGTTTGGAATCTCTACTCACAATGACAGCTTTTTTATTCTTGAGAATTGGTTCAAATTTATCTCTAATAATCCATTTGCCATCGACTTCAATAATGAATTTTATTCGGAAAAAAATACCTTTTTTCCCCAACACGTGAAATTATCACTGCTGCTTTTTCATCAGTCATGGTATCATCAACAACACCATCAATTCGAAATGTTGACCAACAATAAGATGCTCCTTCACGCTTGAATTCATTAAAACAGTCTCTGATTTTACTAATCATGGCTTTATCAAGAATTGTATTCTTTGGTGTATTAGAAACTATATCGAGATTGAATTGAGCATCTTTCCAGGGTAATCTCTTGGACGTTTTTTTTGGTTTATCGAGATTAAATTTAGGATTAATTTTTAATAATCTCTTAAACTCTTTCATGTTTCCGTCTATTAAACGTTTTCTTGGTTTATCGAGCTTAAATTTAGGATTAATTTTGTTACGTTTTTTTGGTTTATCGAGATTAAATTTAGGATTAATTTTTAATAATCTCTTAAACTCTTTCATGTTTCCGTCTCTTGGACGTTTTTTGGGTTTATCGAGATTAAATTTAGGAATAATTTTTAATAATCTCTTAAACTCTTTCATGTTTCCGTCTCTTGGACGTTTGAGATTAATTTTAGGATTAATTTTGTTACGTTTTTTTGGTTTATCGAGATTAAATTTAGGATTAATTTTTAATAATCTCTTAAACTCTTTCATGTTTCCGTCTCTTGGACGTTTGAGATTAATTTTTAATAATCTCTTGTTACGTTTTTTGGGTTTATCGAGATTAAATTTAGGATTAATCTTCAATAATCTCTTAAACTCTTTCATGTTTCCGTCTATTGGACGTTTTTTTGGTTTATCGAGATTAAATTTAGGATTAATTTTCAATAATCTTTTAAACTCCTTATCAGCATTGAATTCAGCATTTTTCGAAGGTGTTCTCCTTAATTCCCTCATGCTATAATTAAAACAAGCATTTAAATGAAGAATTTATATATAATGAATCACTGCAAGTGGCTTATGATTGGATCAGTAACCTCGTGTAACAAATCATGCAGAAATGAGTTTTGTGGGTATCATATGCAAAGCTTTCGACGTGGAAGCCTTGGCCCGTTACCCTGCATACGATGTGGGGTTGGGGTTAGGGGAAAATCTCAGTTGTGTTTGAATTGCGGTGGAAAGCGATACAGGGAGTTGAAGCGTTATTATGATAAAAGAATAAAAAATGGACAATCAATCAGAAATTATGACCCTGAAAAAGTCCCTGACACTGACAACGTCCCTGACAAAATCATAAGAACTCCTCAAGACTACATCGAAAGATTTATCATTAAACCAAACAATGAATTAGACAAACAATAGTATTATGTATACGAATGAACCAAGAATTCAGACACCATCCCTTGATTACAAATTATGAAGCATCCAGTGATGGTGTTGTAAGACACTGTAGACTGAAGAAATCAGTTGGTGCTGTGAATAATCAAGGGTACTTGATGTTTACTGTTGGGAAGAAAACTTATCTCAATCATCGTTTCGCATTTGAATGTTTTTATGGATTGATTGAGGATGATTCTGTCATTGATCACAAGGATTCTAATCCGAAAAACAATTCTTTATCAAATCTGCAGGCTGTTACTCAAAGTGAGAATACCAAACGAGGAAAGACTGGAAAATGCAAAACGGTTGGGAAGAGACCTGTGAAATCTTTGAATACGATAACTAACGAAGAAAAAATATTTCAATCAATAACCAGCGCCGGTAGGCATTTCGATATTTGTTCACCCTCAGTACGATTTGTTGCAGAGGGGATTTATCGATCTGCGATTTCAAAGGGGACTGGACAGAAAATTCGATTTAGTTATGTCTAATGCGTCATATTTTTCATTTAGAAATATATCATTATTATAGAATAATGAATTCTGAAAACATGAATAGCATTTTATCCGAGATTTCAAAATTGAAAAGTTGGGATATTGAACTATCAGATGGGTTAAATCCTGATCAAATCATGTCTGATTTTCAGGATATAGAATACGGAGTTAGCACTAACAAGTATATGCTACCAAAGAAGTAAGCGCTCATCAAGAGAATTCAGAATTATATTCGGGACTCTCTCGCATTTTCCAGTGACGTAAGTGTGTTCGCTCCGTTGTATACCATCGTAGAACGAATACGAAAAGAATTGGGGTACGAATACGAATTGAAAAAGGAGGTTAATTCTAAAATTAGAAACCTACGGGCGTTAATTCAAGAAAATGAACAATTTTGATTGACCATTTATCATTATTTGATTGTGACCGTCCCTCATAGAGATTTTCATTTTTTTTTAGCATTTTTTGATTGACAATGTCAAAAACAGTGAAAATATTTCACACTGAATAAAAATTGATGGACGGTTCAGATTGATCAAAATAGAATGAGGGAAGTGTGGTATTAATTATTTTATATACAATTTCCACACTTCCCTCAAACCTGATAGGATGAAATAACACTTCCACGATGATGTTAGGTCGGGTTCGGGAAAATTGTTTCACAATTGAAAAATTGTTTTGCAATTGAAAAATTGTTTCTGATTTCAAATAATGGTCAATGAAGCATTAACAACCCGATTGGCTCGTGGACGACTGGATGCAATCAGGAGATTTGTACCAATTCGTGACTCTGTACGGAATAAACTACAACAACGACAGAGTCTTCAGACTGATTTTGCTGCGGGATCTGAAGAATTGTTTAAACCAGTAACCACAGCAACGAAGGAGATAGAGCGTGCTATACTGGGAGATGATCCTGACGGTAAAAGAAAACAAGAGGGTCTTATTCCTGTGTTAGAAAAAATAGCAAAAAGAACTAAACAAACAAAAAAATCCTTGCAATCACTTCCTCAGGATATATCAACCGCTTCGAAACGAAAATTTAAAGGATTTCAGGAAGAACTAGTTAGTGGACTACCTAAATCAATTATATTTACCGAGAGCGCTAAACAACAAATTCTCAACGAGGATATAGACAATTTAGGTGAATTCGCTGCTAACAGCTATGATTCACAAGAGAAGTTTTTCACGGACAATTATTCGGATTATAGAATGTCACATAATGAATGGGCTGATATAGTGTATGAAATAAATACTGGGGGTTTAGATAGAAGGATGAAGGAATACAGAGACTTCAAGAGAAAATTTCAACTCCAAATAAGACAGCCATACGATGAGAAGAAATTTCTGGGGAGTGGTCTAGTTGGAAACGCTAGCGTTTCATGTCCTGGTAGTGTTCTCAGTGATATATCACGATTAGAGGTTCTTGTAGGAGGGTTCCGAGCCGGAAATAACTCACCGGAAATAATTAATGAAGCAGCTGATATCTGTAGACGATTATTTCAGGGTGGTATCATGGATATCAGCACATATCGAGATTTCATTGGCGAGTTAGTGGAAAGTGGGTATCATAGTGACTAAATTGAAAAGTCAATTGATTAGATAAATAACAATTGAAAAATTGTTTCTGATTTCAAATAATGATCATACACTACAATCATGATAAACCAACCCCCGTCTACGTAGTTAATTCACGGTTTCCGGCTTATAGAGCATACTACGGAGATGGTTTAGGTAATACCATTTTAGGGTTATTTGCGAGAATGGCTCCAAAAGTGATGCCGTTGGCTAAACAATTAGGAATGAAAGCAATTGATGTTATTCGTGATAAGGGTATTGGTGCTGTTGGAGATCTTGCTGGAAAAGCGTTTTCAACTGCGAAGAATAAATTAACATCATTAGTGAAATCACGGATGAAATCCAAAGGATTTTCAAAACCGTTACCGTCTACAGCGGAAATGCCTGCAAGTGTTAGTAGAATTATAAATAACGCAGTAGATGAAAAATTAGCGTCGATGGTTTTAACCCCCGACCAAAGCAATATTGCAAATATGATAGCAGGAAGTGGCTTTAAAAAACTACGACGATGAAAATGGAAAATCGCGATTTAGACTCTGATAAATAGAATAAAATGTTCAAAAAGTCACATGATCCAGCGTTTGATATAGACGCCCCAGTTGGCAAGGATGATTCTGTACGCGATTATCAATATTACGCCTATCATGCAATAGACCCAAATAGTCGAGTAAGAATTGAACTTCAAGTCCATGATACCAGTAAATACTTTTTGCCCTGTGAAGCGTTTATTGAAGTAGAAGGAGAAATTGTAACAGCTGCTGATACTCCTGCTGTACCAGCACCGTATCCAGCTGGTACTCAAGTCGGTTTTGTCAATAATGGTATCATGGCGTTATTTGAGAGTGCAAAATATCTCATTGATGGAAAAGAAATTGAGGCGATAGATCGCGATGTTGATGTGGCTACAACAATAATCGGGTTAGCGAGATATTCCGATGATTATACAAGATCAGCAGGACCTTCTATGATGTTTGCAAAAGATGCTACAAATACCGCTGGAGGAAAACAATTTGTTGTAAGACGACCAAAGAATAATGCTGGCACCGCTAATATTGATGCCGAAGATATGATTATAAACAACGATGTTAATTTCAATCTAGGAGCTGCAACACGTATTTCAATGTTGCAAGGAGCGCGTAAATCATTTTCATGCGCGATTCCACTGCATCATATATTTGGATTCTGTAGAAACGTCCGAAAAGTTATTTATGGAGCGAAGCATACAGTATCGCTTGTACGAAAGAGTGATGATAGTGACGCAATCTTGAGGATTCCAGCAGACAATGCAAATCCAAATGCTGATGCCGGTAAAGTCAATTTAACAAAAATATCATTGTGGATGCCAGTGTTGACTGCAGCAATCACCGCAGAAGAACGATTACTATCATTTATGGACCAAGGAGGAAAGTCGTTGTTGAGTTGGCTAACCGTGAGTACAGATGTGAAGCAATCAAATCTGAACGGGTTATTCACGTGGAATCTAGCATCAAAACAAGGCGTTTCTGCGCCACGTCATATATTTATTGCGTTACAGGATAACACACGAGTTGGCGATCAACGTTTCAGTCATATGATATTTGATCAATTAGGTGTGAAAGACGTCTCACTGAGAATAAACGGCCAACAGGAACCATCCGAGGATATACAACTTAATTACACAGAAAATCATATTGCACGAGTTTATCATCGTCTGTTGTCATTTATGGCACGCGATCAAAATGTGGATACTGGTTTGCAAATATCACAATATGATTTTAAAAATCTGTATCCGATCTATTACTTCTCACTGGAACATCTCGATTTGATGAGACAATCTGTTGTTGATATACATTTTAGAGCTAATGTGACTCGTGGTGCTATTGCTGATTATAGAGCGGTTGCTGTCATTCTCAGCGACAAATCAATGCTACTTGAAGGTGTTGGTGGAAGAATGAGAGTGGTAGATGCACCAGTGGAAAACATGTAATTGAAATTGTAAACGATTTAGAATCAATCAATTATGTATAATGTCATATAGTAATATTAGTGTTGCGTTAACTCCCGGTCAATTAAAAAAATTGCAATCGGAATCAGCTAAAAAATGTGGAACCACAATCACGTTGAAACCCAACCAAATGACTGGTGGTGCAAATAAACTATCGCTGACAACTCGTCAGGTGAAACATTTCAATGATGCACTAGTAGCAAAAAAGGGTGTTCAGATTACTCTTTCTGCGGCTGCTATCAAAAATATGATTAAAACAGGCGGTATATTCCCGTTGTTAGCTGCAATACCAGCATTGATTTCAGCAGCAGCCCCAGCGGTGGCTAAAGCGGCAGCGTTAGGAGCCGTTGGTACTGCAGCAGGAATGGCACTAAAGAAGGCAACTGGGAAAGGATATAAAAAAAAGGGAAAGGGTCTAAGACTACCAGGAACCCCGTATTCGTGGTACAGCGGAAAGGGTCTAAGACTAGGACCGGTTTATTAATTGGAGAGTCTATGACTCAGGAACCTATGGTTCCCATGTCCAATTTTGATTTACTCGATGCTGCTAAAAAACTCGCGATTAAAAACTTCAGAGGTGTATTTATGAAAGATCAATTACCACAGCAACCAAACAGCGTTGAAACCGGAATCATTAATTTAGATAACAGCACCGGACCCGGAACTCACTGGGTTGCATACGCTATTGATCCACGTGGGATTGTCTATTTTGATTCATATGGATTAGCCCCACCAAAAGAGTTTATGCGTTATATAAAAACCCTTCCAATGAAGACTTGGTATTCTACGCTACCAACACAACAAATGAATGACCCACCAATATGTGGCAGCGAAGTATTAAATGTCCTTAACGCTATTTCTAACTCCTTGAGTAACCCAAGCGGAAAACCACCACATGTTGTCGTGAATGAATACACTAGTAATCGCTGGAGAAAATCGAAGATTTTTCAACGAAGTCGTCAAAAACGATTTTAGAGAGAGAAAGAGTTTTACAATAACATGATTGATATTTGGGGGAGATCTTTGAAACCCAAACCCGATGACACTGCAACCGGTGATGTAAAAAAACTAATCAAAGATGAAATAGCTGAGACGTTAAATTTAGCAAGTGTTGACCCGAACGAAATAGTTGTATTTCAGGACAAACAGGGTAAATTGAAAACCAGTGATGTGTCATTGAATGACATTTTGATACGGCAGCGCGACGCCGCTGAAACTCTATTGCGCTATATTCCAACAGTGGACAACTTAAACCAGGCGCCATTGTGTCTACAATCACCGACGCGATTGACGCCCACAAACGTGATCTGGAGGATTATATACGAGGTTATAGTACTTTTCGCAAAAATGTCGTACATAAAGTCTTTGGAACCCCGCTTGTGGTTGGCATGACTCTCGCTGAAATTAAAAACTATCTATCGCTATTCTTTTTTAACAAGGACGCGGGAAGGATGATGAATGAAAATGAAATCAAGGCAAATTATCTCGAGATTTCTAAACTAATAGAAGATCAAAAACCCACTAACGACGTCATTGTTAAGTTTTTTGGAACCCCGCTTGTGGCAGGCATGACTCTCGCTGAAATCAGTGAGTTTATCGGCAAGCACACTCACAATGCCTACATCGCTAATAATTTCTTTGGTATCCCGGCTACATCTACAATAACTCTCAAAGATATTAATATGTTTATGGTGAGACAAACAACACGTAATACCATCGTGGATAGATTTTTGGGGAGAACACCTGTTTCTGAAACCACATCGTTGACAGGTCCAACCCTCGCTGAAGTTAAAAAAGCTATTGACGAACAAAAATCCGCCAGTGAAATGGTTAACAAGTTCTTTAGAGGACCTGAAGGTTACGATACCACTACGACATATTTTGACCTCGCTAGTGATTATAAACTCCGAGTAGATATGGATTTTAGCTTTTTTTTGACTTCATTTTTTTAACGCCGCGATAAAACTTTTATGAAATATACTGAAATCGATAAAACCTATTCCGACGTCATTGACGATATTCTTAAACTAAAGGGGAATTTTGAGCGGGTACAAAAACCAGTCAATGACATTGTTGATAAGTTCTTTGGAATTCCACACAACGCGGGTATGTCTCTCGTTGAAATTATCGCGGCTATCAATAAGGTAAAAATTCCACATAGTGTAAGCGCCGTTAATAACATCGTGTACACGGTTGATAGTGGAACTTTTGATTGGATCCGAGGAAACAGAAATTATCTTTATGTTGGCAACAGACATCCTGGTGCACCAGGTTGCTACCGACTTACAATAATACATCACCGTAAATTTGATTTGGAATTCAGCAACACAGGTATCAGAGGTGTTAACACATTGATGTATTTACTAGAGAAAATACCAAAACCTCCACCCTATATACCAGTCCCATTTCCGATTGTTATAAGCAATTCCGACGAGTCTGTGATTAGGGAGCCACTACCCTGGATAATAGAATTTGTATCCGGTGTCCCCTCATCCGATCCTAAAACCACTTCGTTGGTGGGATAATTGAAAACACTAGTTGGTGTAAAATAACAACAATGATTCCATCATCGTCGTAATATCGATTCGACACCGTGAAAGAGTTTTCCGCGAATTTGAAATTACTTTCCGCGAACTTGAAAACACAATTGAAAACACTAGTATTTTTAAAATAAAAATGATTTCATCAACGCAATGTCGCTATGATCAGGTCAGAGAATTTCAGACTAGACTCAAAACCCTCACTGAGGAGTATCAAATAAAAATAAAAAAATACCGACGAAGAATCACCGCAATTGATATTACTATGTACTCGGTGTCAAGCGTTCTCGCTGGCGCCGGAATAATACTTGCATCGGTTACAATGATTGCCCCGGTCGTAGTTCCAATTTGCATTTCTGCGGTGGCTACAATCGGGGGTATATCAACCGGGATAGCAAAAAAGATATCATCATGCAGCCAGAGTAAACTGCAGAATTACTTAATTCAATTTCATATTGCATCAACCGCATATTCGCAGTTATCCCTGATGATATCGTCGTCACTCGATAATACAATTATATCAGATAGTGAATTCTCAGCGATGGTCAGTATTTTTGATTCCGCGATATCGAAATTAGAGCGACAACATGAATATAATAACAATGACAACACCGATGGAATTGGAAAACACGAACCCAAAAACCAAAATGATCTCAATAATCTCAACCATACCAGATTGTGAGTTCTCAGTGATGGTCAGTATTTATGATTCCGCGGTGTCAAAATTAGAAATACAACATGAGTATAATAACAATGACGACACCGATGGAATTACTTCAACAAATAGTGGAGAACACGAACCCAGTACAAACAAGCATGATATCAATAACATCAACGGAACCCGAGTTTAGTGTGAATTTCCCTAGCCCAGTCCCCGTGAAGGAGATAGCGCTAGCAAAACTACGAGTGTATCACAGTTGGCCTAATATCAGATCAAAATCATTTGGTGGTCAACAACCCAATAATTCTTTAGTGTTTGCAAATAAGAATAAACCCGACGGAACCCCAGACTGGAACGTTGTTTCCATACCAACCGGATCATACCAAATCAAACAAATCAATAATGAATTCGCGCGTAGAATAAAATCGATTACTGGAACAGAATCGAAAATCGCTATAACAGTTCATGAGCCGACGCTATCATCCGCAATTGAGATAAGCACAGAAGGATACGTCGTAGATATCTATCAGAGTTCTATTAGAACCGTACTAGGATGGCCTGAAAAACCACCGGAAAAATCCACCACCGACTTAACCACGGACGTAGAATCATATCATGAAATCAATCCCAGTTATCGAGATAATTTATCTGATATAAGAAAAGGAAAAATCGCCGATAGATTTATATTCACCAACAAAGACACATTGCAATGGGATTTTATCATTAAAAGAACAACCGACTCATCTGTTACTATTTCATTTACGCTAACTGACGTCCGTGGTTATTTTAATGAGATTAAACAATTATATGACACACAACTAGAACAACTACGGAAAACAAGATCGCAAAAACACGTTGAAATAATAAATCAACTTATATCGGACATGGAATATATCTATGAACTAATTATTCAAACAATAATTAATGACAACAGCGACAATAAACAACGATTCCTAACCGATTACAATATCACAGAAGACAATCTGCGTAATTTCAAGTTTCCGAAATACAACGCTGATGAATTAGCAAGAATTGTTAAAACCGATATCAAAGCGCTAAAAAAATCAGATTCAACTGTCCTCCTCAAACATAATAATGATCCAGATGGTGGTGGTAGGCATATCGCTCCGTTCAACGTGAATATTTCAACGGTGATTGCGCTTAATTTAGTATGTGATGTAATTGAAGCAAGCTATCAGATTAATCTAGAGCAATCAAATCAAGCTCAGCAGGGATATATTCTTTATTCATTTGCACCAACAGCTCCTCCAGGATTCCTAATTATTGAAAACCCAATTAATCCTGTCTACATGCGATGCCATAATAATTCGTTAACGAGAATTAATTTCCGACTTACCGACCAGTCAAATAATCTGATTGATTTACAAGAAGAGGTGTTAGCGATTAGTTTGTTTGTAAAGTCCTAAAGACTGGATCAAATATTCGGTTAAAATCATTTCTTATTTTTTGTTAACTTGTAGCAGCAGAGAGGGTGATGACCACATCGTTGCGAGTAAAATTAATTAAAAAATCGTAAAATCTCCGTTTTTGCAAAAATGGAGACTTTTTTTTTTGGGTTAAATGAGATTTCGTTGGAAGCCTTATATTTTGTTCGAAAACGTGGTCTGTAAGCCTTATTTTGCTCGAAAACGTTATCTGGAAGCCTTATTTTTGCTCGAAAACGTGGTCTGTTCACCCTCTCTGCTGCTCTATTTAAAAACGACGCGGCCCAGGTTTTGCACTATCACGTACTGTGTCCCGCAAATATTAATGCCAAACAACACTGCGTTACAGGACATAATGACATTGATGCTAACGAGTTTCGGAGATCTTACAATAAGCAGCTTAATTTTGTTCTATGTTGCTTGTATTATTAGCACGATTACGTTACTTAGAGTGGATTTTCTTTCCGTATTGAGTAATGATGAAGATGATGTGTCCTTTTTCTAAATAAGTGCTCATACATTTCATGTCGTTGCGACTAAAGCAAAACTTGGGTGAGTGTGGCCTTGATATGAGCAAATTTTCCAGAGATCTATCGACCCGACGAAAGATGAAAACAAACTTGCTTACTAAAACTGTGAAATAGGAGAACTAACAAGGGAAATCCCTTCTTTTGCGATGGTAATAAGGTACCAACATGGTGGAAGCAAGAAGATATTGCCATTATCCTAAGTGATAAACATAGAGATTGTAGCCGGTATCTTTCTACGATGAACCAGACACAGAGATATAAACAGAAACAGAGAGATTGTGGCCAAACTGACAGACCAACCAACAGAGAGAGAGAGAGAGAGAGAGAGAGAGAGAGAGAGAGAGAGAGAGAGCTTTGAACAATAAAATATATTTTTTAAAATCTATTTTCAACCTTATTATGGATTTTTTTTAAAGTAAAAATCACCCTCTGTGTGTGCCTCCTAACGAAGAAATTTACCTTTTAATCTCGACAGGATATTGCAACTTTGTATCATTGGTATAGGGAGCACTAAATCCCATGGAACGTGTACACAAACCGGTACAACGCCTAACGTTTGAATAGATTACATAATCTAAAGTCGATTTCAATGGTTTTGTCAACCCCAAATTTGTTTCTAATTTTTTTGAATCTAATATCAACAGTCTTCCATCTACGAACCAATGCCCCTGTAACATTAATAAGATTCTGGTTGATTACGAATCTTGATTCTTTCGCTGACAAATAATGAATCAAGGTTTTAAACCAGTGTTTGCAAAAGCTCGAGAAAGAATGCTAGATAATCGATGAACTTTTTTGGCAAAAGATGGTACACGATTCTTGTCAATTTATTTTACAAGTCTGCTTAATAATATAGGCAAGAACAAGTGGTTAATCAAATTATCTTTTCACAAATTTTACTCGTGATGCCTTGTTATATGCATCAATGTGATCGTCTCCCTTGGACCGTTTGGTAGTTCTTTCTCTCGATCATAAAACTTTCTTGGAACTTGAAATCAATCTTTCTTGCCACAACAAACAAAACTCGCGGTTATCTCTCTTAGATCGGTAGAGAAAAATCTCTCTCTCTCTCTCTCTCTCTCTCTCTCTCTCTCTCTCTCTCTCTCTCTCTCTCTCTCTCTCTCTCAAACTCGCGGTTACCTCTCTTAGATCGGTAGAGAAATCTCTCTCTCTCTCTCTCTCTCTCTCTCTCTCTCTCTCTCTCTCTCTCTCTCTCTCTCTCTCTCTCTCTCTCTCTCTCTCTCTGGGGTAAGCATTTATTTGTCTTCGCCGTGTGTTAAATACAAACTGGAAAACACGAACAGACAGGTCGACCAAAAGGACCATTCTGCTTGTCTTTTTGATGAAATATTAACAAGAGGAGTAGGGAGTTTTATAGAATACGCATTATGTCTGCAAGATAAGGCAAATATATATCGCTCACACAAGCCGACAAAGCTATGAATCGCTAAGACCAGGCCCCAATAATATGTTAAATGAAAAGTCAAAATTGGACAGGTCAGTAGGTCGATCTATAATTTATTACATTAAATACACATACTTCATACATCATGTGTAAAGCAGGCAATATAATGGTCGACACAACTCTAAATCACTGAGTAAATATGCATTTCGACTCAAAGAATAATATACAGTTTATCAATGTTTATATTCTTGATTGCTATTGTGTTAAAAATTACATGTAAACAGAAGCCTTGGAAAACCACTGTGGAACAGTCAGCATTGGAGGACGTTAATATCGCCAACCTCCGCTTTGCAGATGACATTGATGGGCTGGCAGACAGTGAAGATGAACTTGCCACCTTAGTAAAGAACCTGGATAAAACATCTTCCAGATTTGACATGGAGATAAGTGTCGAGAAGACAAAGCTGATGACAAATAGTGGCAAACAAATCTCAACCAAGATTAAAGTCAGAGGACAGGAATTGGAAACAGTGGGCCAATTCAAATATATTGGTTCCATAATCACGGAAGAGGGATCAAGAGCTGAAATTTTGTCACGAGCAGCACATACACTGACAGCAGAATTACAACGAAGAATCCAGGCACTTGAAATGAGATGCTACAGAACCATCCATGGCATCTCTTACATGGACCACAATACAAATGAAGAGGTGCGTAACACCATCAGGAACAAAGTAGGCAATTATGAAGACCTCCTCACCACTGTCATAAAAAGAAAGCTGAAATGGTATGTCCATGTCACTAGAGCCAACAATCTATCCACAACAGTATTGCAGGGTAGTGTTCAAGGTGGTAGAAGGAGAGGTAGACAGAGAAAAAAGTGGAGTGACAACATCACAGAATGGAGCAGGAAACGTTTTGCAGAGACACGGGCATTGGCACATGATCGAGACAAGTGGAGGGAATTGGTCAGATGTTCAACAGCCTCAACGACCACACTAGGTCAAGAGACTGATGATGATGATGATGATGATGATGATGATGATGATAATGATGATCAATGTTTATATTCTTGATTGCTATTGTGTTAAAAATTACATGTAAACAGAAGCACGGGGTTATGCAAGCACGAAGTAAACACAAGTCGAGAAAGTATTTCACCATTTCTCTGTTACGTTTGGCAGCAATCTGCCACTTTAGAGATTTCCTAAGCGATCCACTTGATCCCTCGATATATTCAGCACTTTTCTAACAACATTTGGTCTTGTTTCTGGTTCACCTTTTTCTCTAAACAGGGCATAGTATCAAATCTTCCCATCGCAATCGCCCAAATAAATAAAACACATTTATAGTAAATATATTTCTGTAATGTGGGAACAAGCCTTTCAAATCATACCATCAATAAGGTTTAATTCTCAGTCAAAACGTTTTGGTTGCGTGAAGTGAAGAGAGCTCAGAATAAAGCTCGATACTTTCGAAAAAAGTTAATCGAAAACCACGGGGCTTGCCCATGAATCTTACGATCAGTATAAAACTGCAAAATGGGGATTTAGAAATACTTAAGAATTTGATATACAATTCTCAAGAAGAAGCAATTTTCAAAGACTTAGATGCAGCAATCGAATTAAACATTAAGCTTTTTCGGAACGTAATTAAGGAATCATACTCAAATCTAAAACGCATTGTCCTCATTCATTAATAAAAATACTATCCTTTATCAATAGATCATTGTCCTCATTCATTAATAAAAATACTATCCTTTATCAATAGATCATTGTCCTCATTCATTAATAAAAATACTATCCTTTATCAATAGATCATTGTCCTCATTCATTAATAAAAATACTATCCTTTATCAACAGATCATGTCCTCACATTTCCTACAAAAGACGTACAGTATGTGTGCTGCATTTTCTAACTGATAACAAATTTCCTGGAATTTTCTACTGTGTATTGTTAAATCAAATATTTTCTTGTTATATTTTTCGAGAGCGGTAACAGTAAGATTGTTTAGTTTATTTCTCTACCGTTGTACTGTGTCTAAAGATATATCCTATATATCCTAGACAAATTTATTTTTCATGAAATTCTTCTGTTTCTATTAAACGTAGAATGTAATGTCAGTTTGAAACATTCTCATCTTTTAATTCGCCAAATAAATTGGATGCACTGGTCTTTTGTCTATCGAACAAGTTGCAAAAATATCTAAATCACCAACACATATAAATTGACACCGTATTTACTTAAAATGTCAAATTTCCTTTATAACCACGACCTCTCTAATACGTTAACTATTGTATATGCACAATGTTATATTTTAATGTTTAGTGCCATAATTCCCGACAATATGACTTATCAGAAACCTCCTTTATCCTCATCATCTTCCTAGATATTGCTTTCAAAATATTTCATTGAAAACTCTTGATTATTTTCAGCCATTGTTCGATTGTTAAGACAGCAAAGAAAATAAACGAACTCCAACTGCAAAAAAGAATTAGAATGTATTGAAGACAACGAAATAATATCAAACGGAGTTAAATACATCACTGGAATTTTATCATTTATCTATCTCAAGTACGTTTGCCTCAATCTGCATTGAGTGCAAACGTGACAATATTAAGACATATTGATTTCATAAAGGAAATGAATGTTCCCCAAAACCACAAATAAACTAAAGAAACAAACAAGAAGGATCACTGAAAATCTGCTTATGATATAAATCTCGTACCGTCTGGTTATTTTACCTTATAGGCTATTAAACCTTTGACAAGCATTGTTGCCATGACAATGTTCATTTTAGAAACTATGTATATGATGCAATAAAGTCTTATTGGTAAAACATAATAGACAATAGTGTTCAAATTGTCCTCAATGGAGAGGTTAGCTTTTATGGGAATGATTATGTGTGCTCTTATTCCCTTCCTCTCTACAGAATCTTAGCACTGTTTTAGATCGGCTTTTGCTGGCTTTGATGTATGTAGTATTAGATCAATGCGAACATTTTCTCTGTAGATGGGGTCAGATTAATGAAATGACAAACATACTACGGCACAGTCAAAGTCATCTTCACTATTACTTTAAGATTTAGGTATCTAATTTTCCCCTCGTGTCTGATTTAATGCTTTATCTCTGGAAGCCACAGTACTCCCCTCCCCAAAGCAAAACAAATGCCCAAAAAGAGAAAACCACGTTCAATATTTCTGAAGAGGAATATAAAACATAAAGAGTACAACAAAAACGCTGGTGCAACGATAGGTGCAGATCGAAAATCAGCTTGTTCATTCCGCGAAAACTACAGAATATATAAAACCGTTTACTACTACAAAGTCTACGCAGCCTCTTTCACACACACACACACACACACACACACACACACACACACACCACCCATCCATCCCCCCCAAACACATACACAAACACACACATACATGATTCAAATTAGAGACTGCATATAAATTACCGGAGAAAAAAAATTGTTTTATGTCAGATTGAACAAATGTGAGGTGTTAAAAGAAGTAACATGGAAAGCTTTGAATTGAGTTGCTACTAGAATATCAGTGCAGTCGGAATATTATCGGCCTTTTCAGTCCTGTCCGAAAAGAAACCTCGGATATAAATCACAGGCATAGAGAACTGTATTTTTAACTACATTCGTTCACATTATGGTAGAAGGATAAAAAGTCATAATCAAAAACATTTCCGGCTTTTGTTGTCGTAACACTAAACACATTAAATCATACAACTAATTCTGAGATTTAAGTATGACCTGATGGAAATGACCAGGCCATATTATGATCTTATTTTCAGATAGTACAGGAAGTACAACAGCCAATATAGATTATGCATGAATAACTTCCGGTGAACTTGTTCCATTGGCTCTAGCGTATATTCGGTACAATATTGATGGACTCGCTCAAAAGAAACATTTTTGACAATACAACTGGCAACTAAAAACCCAAAAAGTTATTAATTCCAATACAGAGAGTAGATTTTTTTATTACTATATTTCCGACGAACACAAAATTACATCAGCAAGAGGAATGAAAACTGATTTATGCCCAATGATTTTTACAACCTCTAAAGTACCAATCTGATTAAAATCAGATCGCCACTGTGGTACTTGAAAATCTGATGATGTCCATTTAAGGGTCATGTTCTGGTGACTTTTAAATTAGCCAATGGAAATGCAGCTTTCGAAAATCTGAAAGTGAATTAAATCGTTTGGTAAGCATTCCTGCTGTTCATCCGCAATGCTCATTCTCCAAATGCAAAGATATAAGACTTCTGATTGGTTGATAACATTTGCGATTATGGTAATAACATTGGTTACCAGAGCATGACCCCTTACGGTCCTTGTTAGATCTTGAACAGTGGAGATCTGAAGAAGGCCTAGTCCTTTTCCTCAGTTTCATGGACAATCTACATATCATCTAGTGTACTATCTAGGAATCTTGACTGGGTTTCGAGTTTGAGCTTTTTTTCAGCTTTGAGACATTTAGTCTATTTACTGGCTTTTTCCCTTGTGTCCGTCTCCTAGGCTGGATGTGAAGATTGAACATGGACACATTTAGCCTGCGGTCCGTCAAACATGGCCTTCGTCACTCGTACGTCCTTTCCATCCTTCATCCTAGTGACCTATTTGATGAGGTGTTTATACTTTGAACGGGGTGTTTCGATGATATCTTGTTACGGTTCGGTAGACAGAAAAAAAAAACTGCAGGTGCGGACGAGATTATATGCGATACACATCTTTAGCAATAAGAGTCCGTTGCTATTACACATTTTGATGCCATGAATTCCGACTACTCCATCCTAGAACGGGTTGTTGATCCCCACTCTGGCGTTGAAGTCGCCGAGAATGACGAGCTTTTCGGATTTCGGCGGTCGATGAAATCAACGAATCCAGTGTTTCATGTATCTTGTCTTTCCCATCATCTTTGTTGGTCATTGATGGAGCGTAATCATTGATAAATGCGGCAGTCTTCTTGTTTCCTAGTAAAAATTGTAAAATCATTAGGCGATCAGTAAAGTCCTTGTGAAGGCCGGTAAGCATACGCACCAGATCATTGCGAATCCGACACTGCTGCGGACACTCCAAGAAGAACGTATAGCGGTCACTCACTTCTGATAGCTGGCACTCGTCTGCTAGACGAGTCTAGCGTCCTGTCTTTACATTCTTAGGTGCAGAGTATCAATTCAAAAGTGTTCTCCGTGGTATAGCAGTGTTAGGGACCAGCTTGCCACTGCTAAACGAGACCGCAGTAAAGCGGAGAGGCTCTGGCCTTTCACCGGACTCACTATTCATAACAAATCTATGAAGCGGCTAAGAAGAACGTCACAAACATAGTCCATTTAGCCAAATTATCCAACTACAATACTAAGATCACGGAGTGTTCCAGCTGCAAAGAGCTCTTCGTGATTACTAACAAACTAATGTCAAGGAACAAAATGTACACCACTTCCAACTACCTTCTCTCCAGTAGACCTTCCGGACCTGTTTGTAAATTTCTTCCGTGACAAGATATAAACAATAAAGATAAGGTTGACAACACAAGTTCAATTGACTCGTCGTCACCATACAGTTTTGATACAGAATTTCAGCGACAATCGTTAGCAACATTTGAATCTATCTCTATGGATATAGTACGCACAGTCGTGATGAAGAGTATACCAAAGTCATGAGAACTTGATCAATTCCAACATCACTGCTGCTTGAGTGCTTAGACCCTTCACTAACTGATGTTATTAATACCTCTCGTTCTCTCATCTGAGGAATTCCCATTATTTTTTAAAACTGCCTTCGTAAAGCCTCTGCTGAATAAACCAACACTCCACCATGACGATTTGTATCTGCAAATGGAATACACTCAAGACAAGTGATCTATGTTGTGGTATTTCATGGACCTGTTCACTTCATTCTATACACCCGGCTGCTTTCAAGTGTCATAGATCATCATTCAGTGTCTCACCAATTGTACGCTGATGACACCCAAATATACAAGTCTAGCTACCCAACTGATGTTGACACTACCATCCAAGCATTAGAGATGCATTTCTGATGTGAAATCATGGATGACATGTAACAAGCTGCAAATGAATGCTGATAAAACTGAGGCCATTCTGATCACAACATAAAGACTTTCTCATTCACATCCTTTACTTCAAACAATAAGCAACACCGACATTAAATTCACACAGTCAGTACGAAACCCAGGTGTTGCTCTAGACAGTACTCTCACATTGCACCAACATGTCATGAACATATGCAAAGCTGCATATATTGAGCTGAGACGCATTAGCTCCATTTGCAAATATCTTTCAGTTGATGCCACTAAAACACATGTGTTTAATTAGTACTTTCAAGACTGGATTATTGTAACTCAGTTCTGTCTGGTTCGTCTCAATATCTACTCCAGAAACTTCAATAAGTTTAAAACACACCTCCCCGTTGATCTGTACCCTACACTGGCTAACCATTCGATCCAGAATCAAACACAAATTTGTTTCTCTGTGCTACGTTTGATTGACGGACTCCAGTGCAAAAATACCTACCTGTCATCACCCATGTGTACACAGCAGCAAGATACTTGAGGTCCACTGCTGACAATTGTATACTCATTATTCCAACTATGAAAACGACGTCATATGGACAACGTTATTTAACATAATAGGCCCCAGGAACGTGGAATGAATTGCCCATTGAAATTAGACGCAAAGACACAGTGATCTCTTTCAAGAGTGCTCTTAAAAATCACTTTTTTCGACTGCAAAAACAAACCTAAAGACCTAATAATGTTTCCTACCTTACATATTTTTTGTTTTCTAATTTCATGGTGTTTGTTTTTGTTTTTGTGTTCTGTAGTCATATCATTATAATGGTGTAAAGCGCTTAGACGGATGTCGTGGGTTCGATCCCCGGCCGAGTCATTCTAAAGAGGTTAGTGTTAGGACTGGTCGGCCTGGTGTCATCTGTAATGTGACTGGGTGGGACATGATGCTACATGTCTGCGGCATGATGCCCCAGTGCTAGACATCACTATAAACTGCCTCGCTGCAGACATCGTAGCGATATGACTGAAAAATTGTTAAAGCTACGTTAAAAATCTAATCACACACACACACACACACACACACACACACACACACACACACACACAAAGCGCTTAGAGCTTCTATTGATTAGTCTCTATACAAAGTCCTTATTATTATTATTATTATTATTATTATTATTATTATTATTATTATTATTTTAGTTATATCGGAACTGCACTACTTACTTTTCGCAGCCATTTTCTACTGCAGATATTTATATACTTTCTGTAATTTAACTTTGTGGTGGACATATTGCGTACACATGTGACAGTTTTTGTGCGTAAGCCGGAAATTTAAAATTTACTTTTGATTGAATGCCATTTTAGTCATTTTACAGTAACTTCCATTTCAGCATATTGTTTACACATATTAAATGTGTTCAAGAGCCAGTCACAAAACTGAATTTGTATCTCATGACGTTTTTGAAACCCTCTCCTAATCACGCAGCTTTTTTCTATCGAGAAGTATATTTTTCTGCTAAGTATGTAGTAACCGGTATGTATGAAATGAGGTGGTCCTCAATTTGAGTAGAAAAATGTTCCTCAACAAAAACTTTATCTGCAGACTTCTCGCTTTAAACCTGACTATACACCACGGATCTAGTCATAAAAGGGGCAAATCTATATGTTAGCAAACTACAAAACTTATCCAAAAAGATATAACAACAATGAAAAATCATGTAGGTATACACTGTCTTAAACTGATTATATTTCTTGATTTTCCAGACCACACATATATACATGTACTTTTTTCTCGAAAGATTGTAAATCAGATACCATAATACCAGTTGTGCCAAAGGGGTTTTGTAGTTTGTATAGTATGTTTTGAATTAATCGAAAGAATTAATAACATGTAATGCAAATGTAGTTTGCATTAGAGAATTAGTCATTTTACAATATTTCTACGAATTCAGACCGGATTATTAGCAAATTATTTTTAGGGAAACAATGACTTGATGCGACCCGAAGCAAATAATCTGTCATTCATATGTAAAATAAATGAATGTTCTCCCCGGTTGTTATTGTCTGTACCCAAATCCCAGCAGATGACACTGTTTATTTGTATTACAGTCTGAATGGTCTAGTAAAATTTAATGATGTTCTAAAACCACTATAAAATGCTGGTTTGGTCATTTTTAAATTTTAATTTTGTTTTTGAATCCCGGCACTGGATTCTAAAGGCAAAATATGATCGCTCTATCCTTTACAGTGTGCTTGCTAATGATGGGATAAAACACTTGATGGACAAAGCAGATGTTGCAGTATGTGGGAAAACTGTTAATGTAAAAGTGATTGCAACTGAGTTGCTACACGAAAAACGTGTTCCTGTGGATTTTATTTTAGAATAATTTGTAATTTTCGTTAGCAAATTCATATCGTCTTCTCCTCTTAGAACCAAGCACTTTTATTATTCACCCATTAGATAAATTTCTTTAAATCCATCCGGAAAAGAACAATATCTGCCACAGTACTGATAACGCGAGCATGATGTCCGATCATGTGATGTTCATTCACAACGGTTCAATATCAAATAAAAATTATCATTGCTGAAAACGTGCTAAACCGTCTGTTTTTATAATCGCCAAGTAACATACTTTAATGTTTAAATGTAAACTCCTGAAGCCTCTGAGTGGTTTTGATCTATAATAATCAAGGCAATATTATTTTCCTAAACAGTTAGGTCGTCATTTTATAATTTCATCTGTTTGTTTGTTTGTTGATTCTTTATAGTTCCTCATGACGTTTAGGTAATAACCAGTCTGACATATGTTTGCTGACCAATCGCAAATATCTATGTAATATATATCAGCGAGTTGAAATGTTTTCTTTCTTTGCAAAAACGTAGTAGATATTGCAAAAATTTAAATAAGTAAAACCAGAGAACCCGAAACACAGACAGAGACAGAGACAGAGAGACAGACAGAGAGGTGCCAGGGCATAAAAACAAATAAATAAAGAAGAAAAAACAGAGAGTATAGTCCTAGAACAACATTTTCATTATTTCCGTATGTCAAGATTGGCAGATTCGATCTACTTGCGGTGTATAAACACATTTGTGAACTGTGGCGTTACAGTTCAGAACGTCTTTCAAGACCATTTTGTTGTTCAGCTTATTGCATAAAAATTAGATTAGAGAGAATTATAGCACACACTCATTTAAAAATGTCACGTTCTTCTACATAATTGGTACAATAAAAATCGATGCGAAGGATTGATCTTAATTGTAATATCGTGCTCCGGTGATGACATCAGGAAGAGAAGGCCATGTCATTCCTTGCGTCACGTCTGAAATAGCCCATAGTTTAGCCAGCCATTATTCAAGTTTCATTTCATGAATCATTACTACCTTAATAGTAGCATAGTACCGTTATATTTTGTGTATACAGGTGATGCTCGAATATGCATCCATCTGGCAACACAGCTTGACTGATATTTAGATTTATTGTTATGTAGATTGAATTGCTTCTAGAACACTTCGTCCGTCCTTTGCATTCTGACTGAAATGTTTTGTTCATTTCGATTAAAAGTCGGTTATGTATATTTCAAACTAATCATAAAGATGATATACATTTTCCAAAGAAGAGAAATGCCTGAACCCAATGATTTCAATACTTGATTTTCAGATATTGTACAAAAGAGTCAACTTAGAAATAAGTAAAGTAGTTTTAAAGTTCTCTTGGTTTAGCCCTGATTGTTTCCTTGGCTTTGATTGATAACAAGAGTTATAATTTGCCTTGTCTAGTTTAACTGACATTTGATGACATGCACTTTTAATTGTCATCAACTGAATCTTTATCTACACTATAGTTTACAATTATAAGAAAATACACTGTTTATAAACCAAACATCAGACTGGCAAAATGTATGTGGTTAACACACACACACACACACACACACACACACACACACACACAAACACAATCCTTTCGGTAATGTGGCAGATTTCCCATTTGTATTGATCTTCTCAATGTTAAGTCTGGAATTGTTTCACATGCATCTCCAACCATTTTTAGATTGAATGAATCAAGTAATATCGTCTGATTGTTCAATATGGAGCGAATTTTTTTACTCTCTCTGGGAATTAGGAACCTCTGGTTATCTTATGATAATCTTCTCTTCTCTCTGTAATCGCAGATTCTATTTTGTTGACTATTTCACACGGTTTAAGGTCGATTGGTATTGGTAACTTTTCTCGTGTGTCTTATTTAACCAGAACGTTGTACCCAACTTTTAAATTTAATCTACGCTTTTCATGTTCGAACTGCACAGCTCGTTATATCTTTCTGTTGCTCAATATCGGTTTTTCTAGCTGTATTGTCCTGTAATTTTATTTTGTATGCTTGGGTGTATAGTTTTCATTTTTTCCCCAAATATCATCTCAGAAAGAGAGTCTTGGCTGTTGCATGAGATCGGGGTATATAAGTGAGTAAAATATTACATTTCTTGTTTCCAACGTTTAGCTTCTGCATGAGGCACTTTTATTGTTTTTTTTTTTAGCTGCCTCACTGCCTCGACTTTGGCTTGGGGTCCTAAAGGTGTTTCTTTATTTCCCCTATGTTTGAGTCTCGTGTATTCGGTAAACTTTGTAAACTCGTGTAGGAAGTCCATTATCCTTGTTTACAACTCTGGTATTCCAAACACTGAAAATATCTTGTCTAATGACGATAAGACATCTCCTTATGTGGAGTTAATACTTCCAACGACTGGATACCTTGAGTAATTGTCAACGTGTACCAGTAAATAAACTCCAGACAGGGCCACTGAAAGCCAACGTAATATGACACCAAGGGTCGGCAGATAGAATTGTCATTGGTAAAGACTCCGCCATTTGCTTTAGTTGTTTGTCAATAACAGGAAACCACACTTTCTCTCGAAGAAGCTGTTTCGTCTTGATTATGTCCTGGTGGCCTTCATGTACACTTATTACACTCCATATATTCCTAGTTTCCTGTAACAACGTTGGACAAAACAATTTGTAACCGGAACGTGAGTTCTTGTTAAAGTCTGCAAAATTGCGCAAGGATGTATTTTGTTTGTACAACTGTTCCATTTTATATTGATTTGATAACATGAGAATGAAAGCATCTGAATGTCTTCAATTATAATTGCCTTGAACATTCACTTTGATGTTTTTGGTGACGAAAATAGTGGTGGAGAAAACAGTTTGTCAATTCTTCTTTGCCGTTATGTTGGAGGGTTTCTATAATTTCAAAAACAATGTAAAAGCAGCGCACTTTGACGTTTTTCCGTCTTTAGTGCAAATTCCAACCAGATTAGATTTTCAAGTATTTGTACCCATTTCCTCCATCTGACATCATGCATACATTATTTGCGTTTTCGTGGACATAGAACTACAGGAAATCAGGCAAACACGTCATTATAAGACCGAAGACTATTATACAAATAAAGACTTTTTAACAACAAGTGTACAAAACGAGAGCAGTTCTGTACTGGAAGAAAAGAATGCTTGTAGTATTTTTTAAAATTATTATTATTATTATTATTATTATTATTATTATTATTATTATTATTGAACACAAGGTATCAGGATTTTACATATTCCCCTACATCACCACATGACCTAGCGTATGGGGCATGATCTTAAATTATTTTGTGTCCTGATCTCTACATGTGTTCCCTACACAACACGCACACACATACACACACAGACACTTACTTACAATCATAATTATTGTACACAAAGTCATACTCGCATACAAACCCCAAGATGTTTGAAATTGCATTAAAGAAAAGAAAAATATATAAATTTTAATAATAATAATAATAATAATAATAATAATAATAATAATAATAATAATAATTCATGTACCGAAAGTTGATAATAGGGTCCACTTTCTTTTAAACTCGTCACTTCTGTTATTCACTTTGGCGACATATTTTTCCAGCGTTTTATATGATAAAACACAATTTTTATAATAGGCAAGATTTGGGCTTTTTGATGCACAACGTGATCTGTATATAACATATTTTGCAAGCAAAATTAGGAAGTTAATCAGATCATCAAAGTTGTTATTTCTTATAAAGACATCTTTTCGTGTAATTCTAAAATTTGGGTCATAAGTTTGGATCCATTCTACCAACAGTTTCCAAAAGTTTTCAGTAGCTAAACAGTCATAAAAATAAGTGCTCAATTTCTTCTATTCCCTCATTACAAAAGGTACATTTATCATTATCTGAATTAATCTTTTAATTTTCTTTTTCCACATCACTGAGATCTTTGAAATAAGAGCAAAGTACTGTATGAAATTATTTGTTTTTGTTTTTTGTTTTATTTCATTAAAACTTAATAGAGACCCTTGTGCATCAAAAAGATGTTGAATAATTACAGTAACGTTTGTTCTCCACCATGTGTATGATTTAAAATTATCTACAGTCACTAAATTAAGAATATCTTGAGACAAGTATTCATTGACAGTAGATGGTTCATTTTTCATTGAGATAACGCTTAAATAACATCACGCCAAAAAATATTTGTAATTAATTTAGAAATTACTTTTAATTTAGTTTTTCCTAATGAAAGTACCAGCATACCTCCAAATTTTCCAAATATTTGTTCAGAAACCAGTTTTTGCCATAAGCCATCTTATTTATTAAGAGGCGCCTAATCCAGGAAAGTTTTATATAACACACAAATGAATGCAAGTTCATATTTAATCCCCCTTCCTCAAAAGAAGCTATAAGTGTGTCTCTTTTAACTCTCTCAGTTTTACTGCCCCAAATAAACTGGAAAAATAATGTATTCAGTTCCTTTTCTATATGGGGTGGAGGATTTGGCAAAGCTGCAAAAAGATGAATGAATTTAGGCAAAAGCAAGGACTTTATCAAAGTAATTTTTCCAATAAGGGATAAATTTCTTCTACTCCACCAGCCAAGCAGTTTCTTAACTTCCTTTAACTTCATCGAATAATTAAGCTCTACCATATCCTCCAAGTTGAAAGAGAAATATACTCCCAGCAATCTAAAATTGGACATTGACCAGTTAATATCAATTTCTGGACATATTTTTTCATTAGAATATTTTTTGTTTCCAATCCAAATTGCTTTCGATTTCAAAACATTGCAGTGCAGACCTGACACCAAAGCAAAATCATTTAAAATCTGCATGGCTGTCCTCAAGGACAAAGGAGAGCCATCTAATAATAGAAAAGCATCATCAGCATACTGCCCTAATTTGAACTCCATTTCATTATAAAAAAATGCCTGTAACATCTGTGTTTTTCTTTAGTTCTATTGCAAGAAGTTCAATTCCTATTATAAAAAGTAGGGTGATAAAGGGTCTCCCTGGCGACAACCTCTCTCCAAATTAAAGAATGGGGATAAATGTCCATTATTAATAACACAACTTTTTGATGTATTGCAAAATAGCCTTAACCAGTGAAAAATTGATTCTCCAAAGTTAAAAGACTTCAGAGCAGTTTCCAGAAAGTCCCATTCAACTGAATCAAAAGCTTTTTCAAAGTCTATCAATAGGAGAAGACAAAATTCATTTTTTCCTCAAGGTATTGCATCAGGTCATACAAAAGTCTTGTATTTTCACCAATGAATCTCCCTTTCATAAAACCCTTTTGGGTGTCACTGATGATAAACGGGAGTACTTTTTAGACCCTATTAGCAATTGACGCTGAAGCAATCTTGTAATCCACATTAAGTAGAGAGATTGGTCTCCAATTTTTTTTATAAATTTCCTGTCTTTATCTTCTTTCGGAATGCACGTTATGATCCCCTGAGACTGAAATTCTGAAAAATGTTGCATATCGTATCCAGTATTTAGAGACCTAAAGAGAAAACCACCTAGGTCTTTCCAAAAGAATTTGTAGAATTCTACCGTAAATCCATCAGAGCCAGGGCTAGTTTCATTTTTCATATTTTTTAGTGCTAAACCACATTCCTCAAACATTAACTTACCTTTACATGAACTTCTTTCAAAATCTGAGAGTTTTTTTTATCATGGTTAAAAAAGTGGTTAAGCGCTTGAAAGTTACATTTGTGTTTACTTTGGTATAATTTTTCATAAAAGTCTTTCCGTTGATTTAATATTTCTTTTGAATCTGTTACCCTTGTTCCATCTTCCTTAGTTAACTCTTTTATTGTTTTGTTTGTGTAATTTCTCTTTTCGAGATTGAGAAAATATTTAGAGTTTTTTTCACCAGATTCATACCATCTTGCCTTACATCTTAACATTATACCTTCCACCTCTTTTTTCCTCATTTCTTCTAAATCCGCTTGTTTTTTGTTCAGTTCTTTCATCGTAGTGGGGTTATTATTTTGATTCACTAAAGCATGTAAGGTATGTATTTCAGCTTCCAATTTCCTGAAATTTTGTTTTTCCTGTTTTGCTTTAGCTTGTGAGTACATAATAGATTCTGATCTTATTATCATTTTAAGGATTTCAAAAAACAATTGATTATTACATGTTAGTTTCACCTGAAGTAGGTTTTTCTTATCATCTTCACAATAATATTCTTCTACTGTGTTGGTTATACATTTTTTTACCAAATGAATATATTCATTTTGCCTTAATAGCTTTGAATTGAATTTCCAGTATCCAGGACCTCTCGGTGCTGCAGATATAGACAATTTTAGTGTTATTGCTGAATGATCTGTTTTATAGCCTGGAATAATAGAGGCGTCCATGCAATTTGAAAACATGTAATCAGAGATTAAAAAATAGTCCAGTCTACTCTGTTTCACTGGGTTTGCCTGATGCCAAGTAAATACTCTACTGTCAGGATTGACTGTTCTCCAAGGATCCAGTAAATCTAGTTGATTCTTGATGTCCTGGACTGCTGCTCGGGCCATGAAGTGTTAAACATGCAAAATATTATAAGAGTCACGCTCCATGTCCTGAACAACATTCCAATCACCACAAATAATAACAGAGGAATTTTCAAAATTTATAATATCCTCTTTCAAATTTAACAAAACCTCAGCATTATCATCATTATGACCATATAGATTCACTAGTGTAAATCTCTGTCCATTAACTGATAAATCTAAGAGAATGTATCTGCCCTGACAATCGCATCTGTTTCTGAGAATAAGAAATTCAAAATTATTTCTAAACAGGATAGCAACACCAGCAGTACTGCTAGATTTATGGCTAAAAACACACTTATATCCCCATTCAGCCTCCCAATACTTCTCAGTCTCAATTGTACTATGTGTCTCTTGTAAACATATAATAGATGTTTTTTTTTGTTTGACCCAGCAGAAAATATCTCTTCTTTTGAGATCAGAACTATGCAGACCCCTAACGTTCATTGACAAAATTTTAATTTGAGTATCCATTGTTAAATCTTGTTTTGACTAAAACTTTCACGACGCTTATATAGACATACATCACAAAACCATTATCATGAAAAATGCTCACATACACCTTGGGACACACTCTCACACACATAACCACATAATGCTTAAAAAATCGATAAGTGTAGTACAGTGTAGTACAGTGTCATGCACCATTGTGTACATATATAATGTTGCCCAATATAGTAATACATGAAGTCTGTTCTACGCTGGAGTGTTAGATACAAGATTATAAGAACATTCTACCATTTACAGGCTTTGTCCTTTTCCGAAAATAACTTTTCTACTTTAATTAGATATTACCAACATCCAGGGCTGGAGTAGATACAATAACGTCAGATAGGACCGAGAGAGAGAGAGAGAGAGAGAGAGAGAGAGAGAGAGAGAGAGAGAGAGAGAGAGAGAGAGAGAGAGAGATGGGGTGGGAGTGGGGAGAAAATGGCACTAATACACAAATAATGTGTGGTCTTGTATTTATTGCATGAAGTAAAATAATAAGTTCTCAATATGGAGATGAATGCAAAAATTTTTATTATCTAAACTAAATTCGATAAATTAATTTAATAATTATGGTTTTATTTTAAAATATTTTAATAGAACAAAGGTTACGTTCCAAACCGCATTTTATATATTCCAAGGTCACCTGTATATTTAATCAAATATATGATGTGTCAGTTTTTTCACAACCCCTCTTTATTTCTATCCATTAAAAATTTAGATTCGCAAGGTAGAGATTCTGGGCGTGAATTTTATACATTTGACAAGAGAAAAGGAATAGTATTTACCAGTCTATTTGCTATTAAGGCCTGGAAAACTTAATAGAGTTTTAAATGAAGCAAGTTAATTAGAATTACACACTGACAGGGTTAGAGCATTCCTAAAGGTATGTCCTAATAACGTAATGGAATTGTGTACCAATGAATCTGGAATTCACTATTAGATATAAGATTGCTATCATCATAAGATGTTTATAGGTTAATGAGGTCATATGCATTATCTGGAGACACTTGCTGTTGAAAGACTTTCTATGGCATAATGTATTTATGTCTTGGTCACCATTGTAGACGTTACAGCAAAACATCAGTGCGAATTAAAATAGGAAATGCATGCTGCCTTATAATGGAGTTTATCAATCCTGTATAAATTGCACTTTGATGTCTGAGTCTGGAGTTTATCAATCCTGTATACACTGCACTTTGATGCCTGAGTCTGGAGTTTATCAATCCTGTGTACACTGCACTTTGATGTCTGAGTCTGGAGTTTATCAATCCTGTGTACACTGCACTTTGATGTCTGAGTCTGGAGTTTATCAATCCTGTGTACACTGCACTTTGATGCCTCCGTATAGTATATCAGTGGTAGGATATATCCAGATAAAAAAAAGTTGAAGTGACTGGTGAGGTTGAAATTTCGAAGTACGTTTAGGAGAGTAGTTTTTGGGATGACCCTTTTACATTTGTAATCGATGTGTCATCACCAGCTTAAGCGATGATCAATGTTGAAGAAAGCGCTAATGCTAAGCCATAAAGATCCGTTTGGAGGTTTTTTTTAAAAATTAAGTCTAAATCAGTGGATATGCGCTCTCTTGTTCCGCTTGCCATCTACTTCGCTTTTGATGCATTGCAATATATTATGTATTGTTATATGAATCTGATAAACTTATAAGTCTGACTTGAAGGTTGTGTTCGATGGAGTTAGGAGAAATACCACGTGTGCAACCGTCAGTGAAGATATCAATGTTAGACTCAGTGGATGCAAAGTTTAAATTATTGCTAACCAATATAAAACAGAAGTTTATTCAGAGCCATGGTGATAGATCACTTACCATGTGACCCGAATCAGAATTATTGTAATCTGTTATCGAGAAATTGAGTTTGAAGAATCTTATTTGCTAATAATATCCTAATGCGCACCTAATTATCAACTACGTTCTAAAGATCAATAGAAAGAAGATTGCTGCAGCCCCAATTTAACAACTATTTCTGAGAGACAAAACTGTGTCTAGGGTGTATGTCGGCCCAGTAATTTACAGATAAATTATATATTTTGGTCCCTGGAGTTTATGGGCAAAATTATCGAAACTGTAAATCGTTTGTACCACATGGGATACTTCTAAGATAGAAATGGCCTGAGGATTGACCTCGAAGATCTAACTAAATTAATAACAAATATTCGAGGCATTCGCAATGTCTTGTTAAATCTTTGGTCCTAACGGCATCTAATGGCAGATATCGTCATAAATTCGAGGTATAGTCTGTAGGGTTTACTTCGAAATTGCAAATGCTTTCGTTACTCACACGTGGCTACTAACGATTTAAACCGGTAATATTCAAGAGTTTAGTACATTCTTCGGATAAAATCGTCAGTAGCCACTTACAGTCAATTTCTTCAGGACAGTCCGATATAAATATTGTGTCGGAAATAACAGTGAAATATCGAGGAGTTTGTACTTATTAAAATGCCTGATAAGACGCTTGATGAAATGTTTTGCAATAGCTTTTTAAAGCATATGTAGAATAGCTGAAAGTTTGATGGGTCATTGGTTTCATTCCTCTTAATAACTACGGACACCTTGACTAATTTCAATGGCTGTGAATATTTTCCGGAACTAAATTTAAAGTTCGTTACATCTCTCAATCAATCAGAAAATCGCTGACGCCAATAGTTTGAGAATGTGGCTTTAAATTATATCTAGACCCCGGCACGAAAACAAATTGAGCGTGAAACAACCGTAACGTTTTTCAAGAATGTCTTTTTTGCAGCTAGATAGATATGTATTTCTTAGAAGCCCTTGAAATGCAGGAATCAATTGCGACACGGTACGCGGTTAAGTCCAATTAATACGCGGTTAGTTCAATTATTACATGGTTAGTCCAGTTATGACATGGTTAGTCTAATGCATGGTTAGTCCAATTATCACATGGGTAGTCCAATTATAACATGGTAGTCAAATTATTACATGGTTTGTCTAGTTACTGCATGGTTAGTCCAATTATTACATGGTTTGTCTAATTAATACATGGTTAGTCAAGTTATCACATGGTTAGTCCAATTATTACATGGTTAGTCCAAGTATTACATGGTTAGTCTAGTTACTGCATGGTTAGTCCACATTATTACATGGTTAGTCCAATTATGGCATAGTTAGTCTAATTAATACGCGGTTAGAGTCATTTTCAATAGTAAGTGTCAGCTGACAGATTTGTGGCATTGTGTGTTATATAATGAAGTTGATAAATTGGAAACCTTTCATTTTTTTCAAGTCAAAGGGTATACGAGACACGCGTTAGAATCGAGGAGATGTTTATTTTCTACTTGAGAGTTAAAATCTGGCATGTATATAAGGAGTGCGTACATTGAACAGCAAGACACTCATTCAGAGGCGTAGCTAGAGTGTTCGGAACCCGGGGACAAGATTTATTTGCATGCCTCCCCCCCTCCATCCCATCAACTCTGAAACCCATTATTATACATAAAACCTTTTTCAAAGCCCATTTTGGCGCCCCCACTAGTCTTGCACCCGGGGACATTTATCCCCCTCTGTCCCCCTCCCCCCCCCCCGCTACACCTCTGCACCATTAACACTGCTATGACTTAGAATTCGTACCTAATTTTAAATTGTGATATATCATCAATTTATTCTGATTCAAGATCCTAATTATTCTAAATTTAGGTACGTATATTAGACCAGTCAGATGTTTATAATTTCAGGTAGATATATCACACCTGTTATGTGTTTGTAATTTTAGATAGGTATATTACACCTGTCACGTGCGCACTTTTGTGTTGTGTTTGTAATTTTAGGCAACTATATCACACCACCTGTCAAGTGCGCACTTTTGTGTTTGTAATTTTAGGTAGACAAATCTCACCTCCCTTAAGAAAATGTCGTGGCTTGCTACGTATCATTATGTTGATTCTAATACTTGTTGTTGAGAAGTAAACTAAGAGTTTATAATCACAATGGCACGTACGAAACAAACATCAAGAAAGTCAACGTAAGTTGTCATGTTTGCAGTAGAATCTTAGAATCAATGGTGAAAGAAATACAAGTGTACAAAAGGCAGTGAATGGGCGATGATAATATATAATTATAAACTACAAACGTAAACACTACTCAAGAAGGAGCGATGTGCAAAAAAGGAGAAAAAATGGCCTTGGCAAGCAAGCAAGCCTACAAAGGATTTGCAGAAATATTTTTAAATTTAAAGAATAGACAAAGAGGAAGGATTTTATATCGAATGTAATTACCAGGAAGGAACACAATTTTGGGGCATGCAAGGGATACAGAGGGAAAATATATTACGGGTGTCTACGGTACTGATAGTACTTAAGATCAGATACCCAGACATACAACAAAAAAATCTATTCCATAAACAGAAATGGGTATAAAGGCTACATAATACGACCACAAGGCAACTCGCCAGCTTTACCATACCGTGAAATATAAATTCGTGGAGAGACAGTATTGGTAAAGAAACCGGAACCAATAATGAAAAAGATCGAAAAACAGACGGGTGAGTTACATATGTCTGATATCCCAATGGAGATACCCTTACAAGATACATTCAAGTGCTTTGAGGAAACATTTGGCATTAAGGTAGTGAAATCAAGACTCGCAAGAGTTCCAGTGTTTACAATATACAACTTGAATTTGTAAAGACCAAACTCAGAAGTATAAAGAGAGCATTTTATCTGCATGAATTCCTGACCAAAGCATGGCATAAAGGGTGCATATGCCATAGAAAGTACAACATGTGTGGAGAGACAGGACATACGCCGCACAAAGTTTAGAAACAACTAATGTGGAAAACTCAGAGGTAGAAACAATTTCTAAAGAAAACTGACAGGAGCAACAATAACCAATAATACAAAAGCCAACTCCGATGTAGAGAGAGAAGCAGCAACAGAAACAACAAACAGCACATTTGGATCCAAATCAAGAGGGGATTAGAGAAACAGATAAACAAAAGAAAGAAGAACCGTCAACCTAACAAGAAACCCTAAAAATAAATAAAAGGAAAATGGAAAAACAAAGGATCATAAGCATCTTGCCAAAACCAAATAATCTGGAGACGCAGCAACAACAACAACAACATGAGAGAAGAAAATTAAACAACAACACAAGGAGGTACAGAAACAACAACAACAAGAGAAAAGAAATATAAAACGAAGTATGAAGAACAATCAACAAAAAGTAGGAAAAGAACGAAAACAGAATGAAGGCAGAAAGACAAAACAAGGGCAAGAAGATACAACAAATATAACAGATCCTGGGAAATCAAATAAAACACCACAAGGATATATGATAGAGGAGCTAATATTTGACCAAGAAAGGGCAATAAGAAGAAAAGAAACAGAAGAAAAAGAAGAGAAGAAGATGAAAAAATGATGCAACACTACATTTACTTGGACCTTGATGAATGTCTGGAAAAAGAAATTGAAAATTTATATTTTAAAACAATCAATTTAATCTAAATCATAAATAAAACTAAAACTTAAAAATAAAAATAATTAATAAAATAAATTAAAATAAAAACATTATTTAAAAATATGATAATCAAAAGCAGTTATTCAATCTATAGCACATTCAAGATAAAACAATAGGGCAAGAGGGCGTCCCAAATGGTCGGTGAAGATCAACGGGAATGAGCACCTTCTACAACAACAAAAAAGCGACCTGCAGGTGTTACCGATGTGTCACCATGTTGTGTCATGTCCGTGTATTTTATATGAATAAAGCCAAACACAACATCCTTGCTTAAATATGTGTGTCAGGGTCGTGTTATCCAATAGATACGGTTGACACCGTGTCTATGGCCTACGAAACCGCCATATTATTGAAAAGCGTAAACACAAAGAGGTAAAGTCATACCAATGTCAAACGACTTGTTAAAGAAGTGACTAGGCCTAACAGGACCTTAATCTGGCCCTGGGGTGAGTAACTGGTTGAAAAGGGAGTTTTATAAAACTAATTTAGCTCCGGACCTCTATCAGCAAACATGTTTTATATGTGGACAATTACTGAGATTGTATACGCATAAGCTTCTTTGAGACTATCACTGATGACAATGCGGGTATGTTTTCACATGTGCACCTCGCTATATTCATCATGAATGGTGTCCTTTCGGGATGGTTGACCCATTAATTAGTCCGTGTTGGTGGGAGAGGAACATGACCAAATACGTGTCTATAAATCTGAGGTTATTAATATTTTGTCCACGAGTGTTGGTTTGTCCGTTTCTGATTTAACAAAGTCAGGATAGGCGATGTTTCGTATTCCGTCATTGTAACTTTGTTGTGGCTTTTAAAAATTCGATACAATTTCGTGTTTTATTAGAAAAATTAGTTTTCTTTTTAATTACTGGTTTGATATTATGCATCTGCTGTTTAATTTTCCAAGCTACACTAAGATTAAGACATCGTATAATAACATGCTTCTTCTGATGATGGATGGTTAGTCAGTTATGGTTAAAAGGTTTGATTCTGTATTGTCTGACAAATTATATATTTCATTTAAAATTACAACTGTGAACGCGTGTAATTCATTAAATGAGAACTAAACCGTTATCAAGTCATCTAGCATTTTTCATCCTCGAATACAAATTTATTATGCCGCGTTTGCTAATATACTCAGGTGGTGGATGATGGTATCAGGACATGCAGATTGTACATATTGTCATGTTATGCTTTAAAACCCTTTATTTGCTTCACTTACAGCTGTATGATAACAGTTATTAAAACATTCTAGTTTTAGTTTCATATATGTTCATGCCAGTGATTACATCAATGTTAATATTATCGATTGTGACAGCATGAAATCGATTCCGTCTCATAAGGTAATTAGTGTCACGCATCCATTACTGAACGGTATTTGTGTATAGCGTTCTAATAACTAATTGCATTGCAACAGACCTAAAAAAATCAATACAGAATATGATATCACTACAGAACCAGATTTTGTACCATTAATTTACTCTTCTTTCCCCAGAGAAGGCATTTTCTGAACAATAAATAATAAGGATTATGCCTCCATTGTTAATATTTCGCTGATAATAGCTATATGTTGCAATGAATAGTTTTATTTAGTTTATATAAATACACCATTTATAACAAATTACCGACATTTTCTTTAAAATCATTTTAAACTTATTTCAATGCTCTTTCAGCTAGAAACCGTGTAGTAAATTATCTACTTAGTTGACCTGTAAAATCTTCAAAATAGAAGATTACTGTAAAGTTATGTTAATTAACTTAATAGTTTTTTGAGTGTATATAGAAAGACCATATTTGAGAAATTCGCTATCGGAACATCCCTTCTCACACAAGACGAAATCCACTATACATGATGTACGTTGTATGATCAACATGTATTTGAAAACTTTATAGGGGCTTCCGCAAATTATTGTTGGGGCAAACATGTAGTGATAGGCTGTAAAGTTTTACGAATATATGCCAAACCATGGTTAGGGGTAAGATTCGGGGTAGTAGGAGGGGCATGTTCACCCCAACCCGCTTTATCCGTATGTACGGTAGTAAATTGGCGTTTTAACACCGATGTACAAGCCAGTTTGAAATGAAAATCGCTTTGCCTATACCAAAAATACGTCTTTCATGGAGTTTAAAATTTTGAAACGTGCAATGCAATTTTAAGCAAATGTTTATTCACGCTCATAAAACCTTGCATGTGAATGACGCATTATAATGAAGCTATGTCTATTGAAGAACAACTTGCCACATTACTGTTATTCTAGAGACCCGAATGTGTCATTATTGTTAGCCACAGACCGAATATCCAATATACTTTTCACCCATGGCTACATGCAATTAGATTATCTAATTTTCACAAATGTACATAGACAGAAATTCATCAGTATGTCAGTACATCAACGGAAGTGGCCTCTTATTGGAGGGGCCCCGAGTGGTCTAAAGCGCTCTCCGTTACGGATCACTGCCATCTCACCTCTGTGTGGGTTCGAGTACAAGATTCGGCTAATGTAGTTATGTGAGAAAGCTTGCCAGTAGCTTCTCGTGGGTCGGTGGTTCTTTCTGAGGGTTTTCCCGTGTTCTTCCCCCACCAATAATACTGGCCGCCATCTATCGTGTGCTGAAAAATGGCGTTAAACCCTACCACAACAACAACGACCTCTTATTGATCGATAAGTGAATGTGTTTGTAACAGAAAATCTAATTGCCGCACTCATTTGGCAGTGGGGAAAACATTTTTGGTCAAGTTTCCGAGAAAATTCAACTCCCGCTGGCAGTGATTGGCTAAGCAGGTTTATGGATATTGGTGAGAAACATGGAAATCTTATCGCTTGCATCCTTGGGTGAAAAGATGGAGTCGCGAATTTTCGCCCGTGGCTACGACAGTAAGAACGTGTTTGTCTATTATAATCAAATTCTCAGCCACTGCGAGAGGCTAAAATATTAATGATAAATGGATATCATAGTATCGCGAAAGATGCGTTATTACGTTAATTTACTTTATATCAAAACACTTAAATTAAAATTAGCAAGTATGGAGTACTTGAAGTACTTTTCATCTAATATTAACACAAATTAAGCTTCACAAAAAGAAACACACCGATAAATGTAAAATCTTTTAATAATGCAACTTATTTATATATTTACACCTTGCAAAAATAAGCAAGTTTAACACGGTACCGTAATTATTGTATATAGTAATTGTTGTATATAGTAATTGTTGTATATAGTAATTATTGTATATAGTAATTATTGTATATAGTAATTGTTGTATATAGTAATTATTGTATATAGTAATTATTGTATATAGTAATTGTTGTATATAGTAATTATTGTATATAGTAATTGTTGTGTATAGTAATTGTTGTGTATAGTAATTATTGTATATAGTAATTGTTGTATATAGTAATTATTGTATATAGTAATTGTTGTATATAGTAATTATTGTATATAGTAATTGTTATGTAATCATCCTTCTGATAGTAGGATTATGACATGACTATTTTTCTTACAGTCTTTTCCTTATATGCAATCAGCAATACAAATGTGTATTGTTTCCCACATGACCTGTTCCTGCGTTATACTATTAGCCCCTCCCCCCTCAACAACCCCCCCCCCCCAACAAACAAGAAAAACAACAAATTTACGAAAAAAATACTATATGAATCAATATAATGACCAAATTAACACCATATCATCTCATATGCTGGTGGTTATTATTACTCAATATGGATATGGCTACTGAAGAACGTTCTATCATGAATACGAAACAGTTGTTGAAAATATAAAGAATTTGTGTGATTGTAATTTACCATCATAGTAGAATTCAAACAATTGTATCAGGTTTGAAAAGCAGAAAAATAATATGATAAAAGAACACCGTGATACAGTCGATTAAGACTTATTGAGAATTGCGCGTTTCTGAAAAAAATAGTATAATAAAAGAACATCGTAATACAGTCGATACATACTGACTGAGAATTGCGCGTTTCTGAAAAAATAGTATGATAAAAGAACATCGTAATACAGTCGATACATACTGACTGAAAATTGCGCGTTTCTTATGACGCAATTATATGTGCCTACGTCTGATTGCAACCCAGTTCATCGTGTATATGTTGAAGCAACTATAAAAGAATTATTTTTTAAATAAAAGAGAGAAAATATAACTTACAGGAGAGTCTGCCTGTAATTTGATATTGGTAATTGCTGCTCAACGATAGAGTGGAAAACTGGTCTACTTCATTGTGTAATATTAGCCAATATGTGCACGAATATTACACAGGTCGTCCGTGTAATTGGAGGCAATTATCAGTGCAGTTTATTTATTTTAGATTGTTTCGGAAACGTATTGCATCTGTGCTCATTGTCTCAGATTTTGGATAGCAGGTCACCTTACCATGAAAAGGTGAACACATTCAGCCAACAACCCTGACATGGCAGTACATTTTGTTTTCTCTAGTAAGCCCATATCCAGTGTTTGTAACTTTATTTATTTGGCAGTTAGAGAGGATAAAATTACACCAACTAGGTTAGATAAACTCGTTATAGAAGACGAAATTCCGGTCATGTTGATGAAACTAAAACTGGAATTATTTGCTAATTATCTAGGCATGTGATTTTGTATTTCACTGTTGGGTGTTTCGAAGATATGTATGGCATGAATACGTACATATGACTAAGTTGTGTGAAATTTTTTCGACACAGTGATGTAAAAGTAACAAATATGACGAAAGGGTTGAAAACGCTGTATACAATTTTTGTATTAATTATTATTATTATTATTATTATTATTATTATTATTATTATCATACATTATTTTGATATAATAGAAGGTGTACCGAAAGAATCACATTTCATCAGCATAAGCGCTTACACACATTTTTAAATTTTTTAAAATTAGGTTATTTTTCCTTCTGATTGTATATCAGAAGTTTGATTGCTGTAACAAAGACAAGACATGGTGACAAGACCCACCGTACAAGAAATTATGAAAACGATTGAGAAATCATTTAGATCCTAAAGTGTTAATATATTTTTAAAAATTATTGCAGTACCAAAGTGTTACCTTGACATTTTATTGCAGGTAATAATTAAAAGTTTATTTAGTTTGAGTTGGAGTAATATAAGAAGAGTTATATCCTTTATTTACAAAACAAATTGATGCTTGAAATATGATGTATTGTTTTTATTACCAATACTTAGAGAATAAACCTGTTCATCGACCAGGCTATGATGCGAATGAAATTTCTGCCAAGAGCGATTAAGACACATTTGTGACCAAGGAATATCTCGGGAAATAGGTTACAGAACAAACCCTAAATAAAGTCAACAAGCAAAATTTAAAACTCTCATCAAGACTAATGGTAAATTTAGTTTATATTGCTAAAATATAGCAGAGTTATTTAAATACGAAAATAAATATGAAATTAGATGTATAATAGCTGTTTCAGTGTGGGAGCGGTGGTTTTAGAGCTGTGGGGGCCCGGTGCAAAACGAGAATAACGGGTCCCAAAATCTAATTTTCATATCACTGAAAACATTCTGTGAACTATTCTTAGAAAATTACATGTTTATTTTTAAAATCAAATTTATTTTTATATAGTCTACTCTAAATATAATCAGTTTTTTTTTTTTTAAAATTAAAAATTTGTGGGCTTGGTGCTTTCGCACCTGCACCTTTCGATTCTCGCATGTTATATGTGGTAGACATAATTGCAGAAGGGGACGTGTAGAAACCTCAGTCAGAGAGAAAGAGCACAGAAAGGGGCGAGACTCCGTGTCACATATTGAGAAAATGGCATTATCAAAGGAATTTTGATGACTGATTATTCTGTAGATTTACATACGACTAAATATTTCAAGAACGGGATGTTCATATATCACCTGAAGATTGAAAGAAATGAAACTGAATTGTCTGAAAAGAAGGCTGTCACTGCTCTCTCACTATAACATCGTTGGCTGCCATAGAGTTTATCGCTTTATAGTGAGACTACCTTAGACTGAAATACAGTATACATATCATTTTAACAACTACTACATCATAAAATTAATGGCCATACCAGTCTTATAATATGAACTTCATGTCCGGATTGGGGGGGGGGGGGGCATACGGAGAGTATGTGCCAGAGCCTCCAAAGTTATAGGATCTCTTCTGGTTGCCGTGAGGCAAATTTAAACGTCTTAAAATAAACCATATAAAGGTCTAAATCCTCTAATACTAAGCCTAATATATATATATATATATATATATATATATATATATATATATATATATATATATATATATATATATATATATATATATATATATATATATATATATATATATATATTGATTATACTTAGATAAGGTTCAGTTTAAACACTGCTTTTAGAATGTTTTTGCAGCTCTACAAGAGGGCAAGACTCCTTAATCTGGCCCTGAGGAACGTGGTGATAATGAAGGGTCTTTTAAAAAAAGGGCAGCCGTTTTTAGATCTTTTTATACTAGTTTTTTATTTGGCTGCATATTTTTTAGTATTGCTGATTTAACAAATTTCAAAATAGTAAATTAATTCTTGATAGGTATAATTGTCAAATTGAGGGCGTATGTAGACCCAAATGTCACTATCACTTGCATGATTAAATATGCTTCGAAAGAATAAGTCAATTATTACCTATTATATGATAAGAAGGCAACACAAGTTGGGGTTTGTAAGTGATATTCGATTATCGACAATTTGTTTTTCTTTTCAAGCTGTAATTAAAAAATATTTAAATAAGACGGAGATATATTTGATTCTTTATTTGCAGTTTTCTAAGGCATCCTTTATCTCGGAAATACTTTGTAAAGCACACACACATACATACATACATACATACATACATACATACATACATACATACATACATACATACGTACGTACGTACGTACGTACGTACGTACGTACGTACGTACGTGCGTTCGTGCGTGCGTGCATGCATACATACATACATACATACATACATACATACATACATACATACATACATACATACATACATACGTGCTTTGCTAACGAGTAAGCGTGATTATACCCTATGTGGTAATTCGTCATTTCCGGTATATCCATCCACTAATAACCATGGGCCTAAAGAGCCGCTTTAACTCATTAATAATCTTGAGGAACATTCGGATATAAACTATAAGATAAGACCTGTGAATAATTCCTGATCAGATCCATTACAACCGAAAAAATTAAAATTCCCTCCGTGGTCCGTTAGTAGCACGATAACTAGATCAATAAAAAAAAAGATTAGCCAATAAAAAATTTTTTTAAAGATACTTCCTTGAGTAAAGCCGCCATCTTTGTTTATCTAGATGAAATCATACGTTCTCATCTCATAAGAAAAATAAGAAGGTCAATTTAGCTGCAAAACATCTGATTGGCTAAGACATTTTCTACATCTTTTCCGTTCACCATGGCTGATAGAAGCTAAGTGGAATCCTTTGGCTCTGGAAATTAGAGGATGGCCTAAAACATTAATGTAAGCGGTTGGGTGATACCCGCAATACTGATTAAACCTTCTTCGATCGGCAACTATTTGCGTGCACTAAGTGTCAGTTCTAAATTCGGGAGACGAACAACCAAAAGTAATTAGTCATTATTGTACAATCTAATAATAATTTATAGGCGAAAAAGCTTCAAACATTAATTTCAAAACAAAGGCATGCTCCCCGAAACAAATCATTGTAATGTATACTGGTATATTATGGATACTGTTATCAACATTATTATTATTATTATTATTATTATTATTAGTAGTAGTAGTAGTAGTAGTAGTAGTAGTATACGGAATAAAACGAGTTGTTGGTTGTTAATTTGGATCCCTGCTTCACGCCCCCTCCCCTCGCATTTGAGGCTTGGGCGGTTGCACGTCATTCGTTATTATTATCATTCCTATCAAAAAAGCCTTTAAAGGGGCAAAACGCACGTTCTGTTTCCCAAAGTAAACTTCTATGGAAACTACTGCATTTTACAAATGCATTGAAAGCGAAACTCGCATGCCCATCCTGTCATTAATCACGTTTTATTAACTTGGTTACATCTAACTTAATTTTAGACGATGGAAAGTGTGTCGTCACCAGCTAATGCATTAAACTTGAAACTCATGTGATTTGGAAGGTGTTGGAAACGCTACTACATATACATTCTTTAATTGTTCATATTCATCGGACAAGTTTTTGTTAGATAACCTTTAAGGTTATGAATGATTAATATTCAGTCAGTTCCTTCTCAAGTAAACGTTGTGGTTTGCGACTACTTAACTCCACAGAGGTTATTCCTAATCTTAAGGAATCGCTCGTCTATTCACACATGCATCGCACTCATGTGCAATCCTGAATTTCTATTTGTGAAGCTGTTCATAATAAAAGAAGTCGCGAATTTTGATGTTCACAAATACAACAGGACATATATGTGCAGCTCACAATCAAGGTATTGTCGTAAAATGCATGACCTTGTCCTGAGGTCCCAATCGAAGATAGCATCTCTCAGAATGAATTGTCCTAGAGAATCATAACAGTCGAATAAACTCCAAAAACTATAAGAAATATTTGCAAGTTTAAAAATATATTAATAAAAATAAGAAATATCGCAATTTTAAAAAAGCAACTAATTTTCACTGTGATCTTCATCAAGGTCAAAGGGGCAAGCATGCATGTCACCAAATAAATTGTCCTAGCGTCATAATAATTCATCCCATAGTGAAGAAAATCCATTAAGGGCTTCATGAAATATATGCCAGTGAACTTGCTACCTTGACCTCAAGGTAAAAGGGGTCAGTTAACGTTTGGGAATAATGAATTACTTGGTAATGATTCATGACAATATTTTACGAGGATGCATCAACGGTTAAATAGATATATACAAAATTGAAACTGTAATAATAGCACAAACCTTAATAATATATTGACGTAGCCGTTGGCGCCACTGACGAAAAAGTGATTGCAATGTCTCGCTTCCAACTAGAGTGGACTAGACTAAAACAAAATATGCTCTTATGAATCAAGTGACAATATCTACACTGTCATCCTCTTCTGGAACGGTCGAGATGCTCGCCAGTAGCGCCTTAGTAGACTTGATCTGATCGTTTCTCTCCAAGTACTCGTCATAGTACTCAACTTCCTGGCCCTCACGACGCTGTCTCCGGATCTGAGTGGCAATCAGAACCATTAACGCTATAGCGTAGAACATAATCACTATGACAACGTACAGAAGCTCATTAACTTGACTATCCCTGTAGATCTTTGTGCGCTTGACCTCTATCATAGTTCCATTAAGGGACGAAATGGCCTCCATTTCTTCCGCTGATAGTGCGCTCCTATTCAGTAGCACGTGAATGAGGGACATTGTTGCACTGTTCCAAAATTATCTTAGATATGGACCGGAAGAGCAATTAAGCAAGCAACGCCAGTCAGGAAGGTCTTGTAGTTGTGGAATCTAAACCCTAAGACAGCTCCGTAGCCTGTTCAGAAATAAAGATATGAAATGACGATGTAGTTTTGTGGATGAAAACTTGAACAGTATATATTGGTGTTTGCGATATTGTTTGTGTCGAGACAGACCTAAAAGGGGAGACGAGAAAGCCAGTTAAAATACCCATGTCAATTTGAAAAAGTCGAATTGGTTAATTTGATGACATCCGCTGTTCCCTAAACAATACAAAAGACTACTTAATCAAGAGACCCAAGTGATGATCGCTTACCCCGCTGGCAGCAGTCTGATAGCTAAAATGCAAGAAATGTAAGTTGATTTATTCGATTCAATAGAATAAATCATACTGAAATTTCTTTCAGTGCTGTTGATTGCAAATGTAAGAAACGTCTACTAAGTAGTCTTTGAAAAAAAAATTCATCATAGTATGTGCCCCACATTTAGGAAAGTAAACCATATTTTATGGTGGATCGACATTTTGTTTTTATAGACATAAACGCCCATCAAACCATAACAGGGTGTGCGTGGGTTTTTCTTGGTGAAAATTTTTTAACATTCTTTAGTTGTTTTGAGAAAAAGAATTTTATAAAACAACAACAGATTTTCTATTTTTAGTAATTGTATCCATATCTTAAAGCTAACTTGCATTATTTGTAGAAAATTATAAGGCCTTCGATTATTTCTGTCAAAGTTGGGTAAATTCTTCTAAGTAGCTTCTGACTATTTTTTAAAACTAAAATCAGCCTTTATGTTGCGGGTCAACATCGTTTATAAAAAGATTGAAAGCCAATTGTGCCATAATGAATTCTGCAAAATTATGTGATTTCCTATTTAAGCATTTGTATGAATTGATTTCTCTTACATATGACGATCATATTTAAAATGTTATCGATCGGCATCACTTGCAAAATCTTGAAAGACCTTTATGTCAGAATTAATTTTGCCATAATTGATTAAATTCTGATCCGCGGCTGCTGAGAAGTAGTTGTTTAATAAGATTCTAATTTTGTTATAAAGGTGGCCACGTTTTATGTCAAATGGACATACTGTGTATAAAATTGAAATACATTTCTCAAATTTTATAAATTTCCATTAGGCAGCTTTTGAGAAATTTTTTGCTTCTATTTGACCATATTTAAATACGTACAGCATCATTTTTAATAAATTTAAAGGCATTTATCCCAGGATATTGTCTGCTAAGTTTGGTTGAATTTGGCCGATCAAATTTTGAGCACTTGAAAATAATTACTTATGGACTGACGACACACGACGTACGACGAGCCCACAACAGAAATTCACTTGGCCTTACCACCAGGAGTTAACAAATGATAATTTATACAATTGTTTTTGACATAATTGTAGTGAAGATTTAAGATGAATTATACTACATTGTGAATGTACATTAAACGACACACGACTAATACACCTTAATTTGAGGAGGTTGAAGAGATGAAACAGCGAACATTGGAATATTCAATTTGGAAAAAGATTTAACACTGTAGCCTGCTGGTGGCACTCGTACAATATGTTGACACGTATCCTATTTCTGAATTACGCCAGAAAAGATGCATCTTCTTAATATCATAGGCAGATAGTGAAAGCAAAAAGAAAGAGAATGTTTCGAAAACTTTGAAACTTTTATTATTACAAATATTTAAACATTTTTGTTTTTATAGTTTTTAAATAAAATGATCCCAAGAAACATCTCTTTGGGACCATTTATCTCTAAAAAAAAATACATAACTGCATTAGTGGCTGTTCCTTTAATATTTTAAACGTATTATGTTCAGAAACTAGCTTTGAAATTAAACAATCTCAGGTAAATCTTTTACGTGAGATGAAAACATTAAAATCAAGATATGAGTTCTTTTTATGTCATCAAATGATGAAAAGCATATTATTTATTCCACCCAAAAAATGAAATCAGAACAAGTTTCAGCTTCTAGCACAACTGTTGACTCGTGTGTTTGATTCAGTCATTACAATAATACGTCTATTTCGAATATAATATCACTGTTTTGGACAACGGAAGGCTAAAACCATTGCAAGACGTTTAACCATGAGACATAATAACAATTTCAAGAGAAAAAAAAATATGTTGTTAGATATTGTTTTAAAATCCGATATTATCAGAAATTATTATGTGATAATTATAAAAAAATTTCTTCAAAATAAATATTGAACATATTCCTTTTTTTCGTCGCTGTCAATGTTAGATTTAAACAACATAAAAATACGGACATAATTTATATGAAGACATAAAGTACATTTAGACTTGTACTCTGATTATTTAAATTAAAGAGACAGACAGACAGTACGTGTGTACTATGTAAAAATAAATTTCACAATTGTACTGCCACTACTTACACGATCACTGGTGTCCATGTGACCTTCATGAACGACCTTCCCGTAAATGTTAGTATACATCAGGCTATTGGCTTCAATATATTTTCATTACTTTCATCCTTTAAATGAAAAACATGTTGTGCACATAAGCTTAAGTATTCAATTTTAAGCTTTCTAGATAAAATTATATAAACTTCAAACCCTTACCGGAACGAGGGAAAATTCGGGAAGCAGACGATGTCCTTCAGTTGCCGCCATTCTTAATCTTAAGTTTACTCATTCGGTCTGACTAGAAATTCCTTGCTCGTGGCGAATACTGAAAAATGCAGCACTAACACTTTGCCACCAGCCGTATAGAAAATATTGCTGCAATTCGAATCGATTTCTCTACTCCTCTATTTCACACTGACGACCTTTCTTCGCGACGTTGTGTTGAAATATATCGGCGCTGTAGTGACTACGTTTTTCCACTAATTAGGACAATCTGAATAAAGTATTCTTCCTTCGTCATTTCACTGTTTGTTAATCGATAGTTACTATTATTCTAAGTTATAGGTTGTCATATCATATAGCCAGTTAACCCTCTAGAATACGACGATTTTCACATATAGAAGCCGAAAACTAATCACATCCAACGATTTCTAAAGGTATCATCCAATATCGAGACGTGGCCTTTCATGTAATCATCGACGTGCCACAATTATTTTAGCATGCATTCGCGCAGTGCGATCGATGTCAGCCGGTTGATTTAAGCCTTAAAAAAACAAAACAAAACAAAACAAAAATGAATTGAATATCACATGTTCAGTGTCGCATTGCACAACACTGAATTAATTAACAAGGAATGAATAATAAAGTAATTTGCCACGCAGACAAAGCATCTAAATTTTAGCTTTAATTATCCAAGTGTTACATAGTCACAGTCTATTTGGGCAATTGATTACAATGATGATAATTCAGTTTGTGATTTGCAATCTACAGTTTCAAAATTTGTTAATGTTATGCTGAATATTTAAACACTATCTGGCAGAATCAATTAAATGTAATTACCTTGCTTCATTTCGTCATTGGGCGATCCGTTTACCTTATACTGGTGCTAACATGTGATTATGGTATGGTACATGCACACATGCAGTGCAATATACTGTTGATAGCTAAAATTACAACGTACATATAATATATATATATATATATATATATATATATATATATATATATATATATATATATATATATATATATATATATATATATATATATATATATATATATTCCTTACGTTTGAAAACTATACTTTGCTCTTTGGCTGCTGACGTTCATGATGAATGTGTAACAAAGTAGGTATACCCCTCCCCAGTTGGACAGGGGAACTATAGATCATTTTCAGATATTTTAGCTGGTCAAACCTATCCCATAACCGTATCTGGTACGGTCATGCACATTTGACGCAGAGCGAGTGACCAACACTTCTTACATGAATAAAACGTTTTCCTAAAGTATTTATAAACAGTAAAGGAGTATATATACTTGAATTGCTTTATGTTACTGCATCGTGACTCTCGTCTTAATTAGGCACCACCCCACCCACCTTATGATTGAATGGTAATGAATAATCTGAAAATAAACAGATTAACGTGTCTAACTAGCAGCAAACAATGAACACCAAAGGCGGCACATCACATATTAAGCAGATTCCTCAAAGATTTGCCAACACTGCTTATACATTGGATTGGCTAAGAAATTTACTCTCTCTCTCTCTCTCTCTCTCTCTCTCTCTCTCTCTCTCTCTCTCTCTCTCTCTCTCTCTCTCTCTCTCTCTCTCTCTCTCTCTCTCTCTCTCTCTCTCTCTCTCTCTCTCTCTCTCTCTCTCTCTCTCTCTCTCTCTCAGTCATTTCGCTACGATGTCTATAGTGTGGCAGTTTGTAGTGATTTCTAGCACTGGGGCATCATGCATGCACACCTTGTTTGTAAGCAATCCCACCCAGTCACATTATGCCAACCAGTCCAAACACTAACATATTAATGCTGAGTGCCAAGCAAGTCCACCACTGCTAGTAACATTTTAAAAAAAATCTATGGTATATCTCTGCCGGGGATCGAACCCGCGACCTTCCGCGTGTGATTTTTCGGAGCTTTAGCAATGGTAAAACTACATATCTGCCATACTACGCACCTCCCGTTGCATTAAATAAAAGTGGAAACACGTCATTTGGCATCAGATAGAGAATGCGGTCTGCTATTCAAAATTGCAGAGAACACATTTAATATAATATTCTAGACAAAAAGTAGTAGGACCTATTTATTAAATTAGCTATTTTTAATTTGAATTGTCAAATAGAAAAGACTAAAGTTCAATGTATCAAGATCACAAGAAATATTAAAAACACAAACGTTTTCCAGTGCAACACAACACGTGTTTTGACACAATGAAATGAATGTGTTAACGAATTATCGTGTAATTAGAGGCATACAATTTTTTTAAAGGATTTTTATTTTAATTTAGTTTTTAATGCTCATCTTCTTTCCTTCTCGTAAATATCAGTGCACAATCTTTGGACGATTTTCTTCAGTTATTGTTTGTACTTTAAACTAATTGGGAATGGACTTCATAACGCATTGTTAATACTTTTCAATGGCTCGCTGTTTTGAAAATTTGGCCACAAATATGGTTTCAAGTAATAATATGAACCATCTGTTCAGTACCTGCTTGGAACAAAGTTATTATTTACAGACATACACACTCACAAACGCACGCACGCACGCACACACACATACAGACACACACACATACATTCAATAATTGTCATAGATCCACACAATATGTAAGTTCACACTCAAAGCAGTACTAATCTGGATGCATGACTGTAAATCTAAATTCCATATCCCATTGTTTTTAAAGTTTCTTTTGTTATTATTGTCTAAGGTAGACTTTCTAAACTGCCAAAAGAATTGCAGAAATATGTATATATGTTTCTTCTGATAAAATAATTCTAATGTATTCAATACATGTATGAAATACAGATGTTCCTTTTAACTTGGATAGGGTTAGGTATTATTCCAGTGGCGTCACTGGGGGAGGGGGACCGCACCGGGTGACAGAATTAGAAGGGGGGGGGGATACAAAAGATGACTGTTTATTATTTTTTTTAATCGAATTTGTGTGCAGGAAGGAGGTCCATGGGGGTGACACCATGAGTTACCGCACTGGGTGACACCAACCCTAGTGACGCCACTCAGGTATTGCCAGTTTTATCTGATGCTTCTTTGTCTTGATTATGGCAATGGTCACAATTCCAATTTACTAGAAAGTCACGGATGCCCCGGATGGCGTTAGGATAGCATAAGAAAAATAAATTATAAGAAAATACACCAAGAAGATTCCAAATCATTATCCACAACAACACTATATTAAAATCTAAGATAAAGCTTGTTCAAAACAATAGTAGTTGCATAATAGGAAATTATAGTAGAACTTAATTGTAATGGTATGATTTGTTTTGTCAGAATTGGAATTGAATGCAGCTACAATTCTTTGGCCAGGCTATAGTCCTTTCTATGTAAATGTGAAAATGATCATTAAACTCTGATACATGAAAACAAACTTTATTTGTTTCAGAAGATACGACCCAGAATATCAAGACTAAGAAAATATCTGCACTAAAATTAACTCCCTTAGATAAATTAACTCCCTTAGACAAAAGCTTTTGATTTGTCTCTTATACAGTACCTTATTGTCTTACTGACTGTTGATATAAATTGAAAGATAATTTTGAAGAGAATAAAACCAGTAACATTCATCTGGATTTGCATTGGAGGCGATTGTGTTTATAATATAATATGCCCACGTACTCCCGGTCAAGCCGTAACCAGATTTGATCCTACAAATCTAATAAATGAATCAACAATAATTACTCCCCATTGAGGAAACTCTCGTAATTTTACCATTATAAGCAATGTATTTATTATTATCAGCTTCTTATTCAAGCCACTGGTCTACATCGACTGTTATTCTGTAATGATATAAGCAATATTTAAATCATGATCGTATCATGTTCGTGTTTAGAGGATTAAATCAAACGTCGAATGTATTGCACTAAAAATTACTTTGGAAAGCCAATTGATGGATCAATTGACTCGATTCATGCAGAATAGATCAAACCTACAATACTCTCTGACTTGAATATGAGCCCATCTATGTGATTCTCATATAACCTATAAAACAATATTGCCAAATGGCGAACCATTGAAGACCAATTTGATTAGCCATGCTAACAGGGCTTGAGTTTATCGCAAGGCTAAATTTACACATTCAGATTCCTAATGGAATGGACTAGGTAATCAAATGAATTCGAATACTAAACTAGACTATATTAAACGGTTGCAATCGCCACTCAAGATAGCAAAATATATCACTAAATCCAGAACAAAGAACAAAATGCCTGTTATATATTTTTAATTTGCATTTTTGTTACGTTTAATGTTTTATTTCATTTTACTTTATTGTAATGTAACACTGTATCTTGTACTCAGCCTTGTCCAAAATCAAGTTTATTTTCTATTTGACCTGAATTATTGATTTTTAAAAAAATACACTTTTATTATGTAGACAACTAATACATAGCAAAATGTTATCTGTGTACATGGGTTCAATATCAGGATCATTATTAATAAAAGTGTGTTTATTTGTGTCTGGGTCTAGGTTATTTTAGTTCCCCTACAATTCACCTGGTGTACTTGGCATTATCCAGGTTATATATTATAAGTTTAGTAACAGACTTTCTAATAATACACACCGTTTTATTTTGTGAAACAAAAGGTTATTTGTGACATGAGGTCATGTGAAAGACTATGCAGTCTTGTTACTGGAAAGATATCATTCTCGGACAGAGACATTCATTGTGATTTTTTGTGAATTCAAACATGGAATTATATTACTGTTTCAACAAAAGACTGTTGGTACAACAAAAACAATCCATATTGCTACAGGCACATCAATACCTTCAGGGCTGGGCTTAATTTAGATTTCCATTACATTTTATTCAGAACTTTAACTTCTTAGGACTTGTTAAGTATATGATTATTATTTTGTGTTTTAGTGTGCAATACCGTATGTTCTTTTTTCATTGCAACTAAGCGTTCCAGGGAAATAAATTATTTGTTGAATATTACAAAGCTTGTTGCATTTTACTCTTTCTGTTACATTTGTATGGAGCATAGACTCGTGAAAATGACCATTACCTATACAACGACCAATTTGCATTCAGCTTCTAGTCATGCTGGAGCACTAAATTATCATATTGTTAAAAAATTCAAAGTCTGTATATGGAGACTGAACGATCACTGCTAGTTCCTCGTTCACCCTGTTCCTTACGTAATACTTTCATTTCATACGAAGATAATTCTGGTTAGATTACACTTATGTTTATACTTGTAAATCACAATTAACCAGCTGAATCCCCTAACATTAATAAAAAATAGTTTTTATTTACTTTCACTTACTTATTTTCCCCAATTGATAATTATTTAACACATTTGTTCAAACAGACTGTTTTCCGTGCACGTAGCAAGTTACCAATATTAAAACTATATAACTGTTGTTCGTCCTTCGAGTTCGAAGATGAGGTAATATCACTGCTGGGTTTTTTCAGTCCGTGCGTGAGCGGCTGAGGAAGTCAGTTTGTACTCTGAACTGTCTGTGGCACACTGGACTAGAGACTCCGCTTGTGTTTCTTGATCAATAGAGAACGTTCTGCATTTCTGATATATAAATTGGTAGCGCTTCTGCACTGTCTCTGCAATTCTCCTCTGTTCGACGTTTGTAACTCCAGTATCGGTGAGACTGCGCAAGGTGAAGCAATGCCGTGCGAAACTTAGACACAGGGTCGATGTTGAAATGCATTAAGGATAACTTAAAGGACCATCCTCAGATTGTTTGCCATCAGCTCGCCGTAGAAGATTGTGTTGGTTTTCGCTCTTCTGATATCCTGGTGACGTGGCCCATCTCATCTGTGATTTTATCAACAGGGTGTGGATGCTTGTAATACTTGCCAGTGTGGAAACTCTGTGTCGCGCTCCTCTCCTACCATCTTATTATTATTATCCTGAGACGGCCCAATTGAAACTGGTTCTTGGCATGGCGTCTGTACACAGTCCAGGTTTCGCATACTTATAGCAAGGTTAGAAACACAATGGCTTTTGGCCTTCAGTTTCGTTTGCAGACTGATGTCTTCGCTCTGCCAGTCGTCAACAATAGGAGATTACGAACAGTCACTTCCCGACAATTCGTCTTTGTCTACAGTTTATTCAAATTAAAGAGCTTGCCGTCTGTACGGTATATGGTGTTAATCACGGTGTCATGGTCTGGAAAGAAATCAGTAAGCATGACAGAGAACATCATTGCGAAGAGCGTTTTAGCCTTGCTTGACTAAGTTGGTGAATTGGAATGGTTCACATGACTCGCCCTCGTTCACGACACTAGAGGATGCCATAAAGGAATTTCCAAATGATTGCAAAGACATTGGGCAACGTAACTTTGCCATGTTATTGAAGATGACTTTTTCGCAGAAAGTCTTCAAAGTATTGTCAAATCTCTTCATGTTATTCCTGCCTGCGCAGAACAAAATCTCAACTGCCGTGTCGTTCACCCATGAGTTTTTCAACCGTCCTAGATGATGAAGTGCTTTCTTCTAAACAGGCAATGTTGGACCCATATAGAAATGAAAGTCATCATCAAGACCTTAGCATCTACCGAATATCTGATATTGCTCATAGTTAATACGATGTCTTGCGAGAATATTTGAGAAAATCTTCTTAACTTCGTATTAACTGATAGCTACTTGCTAACGACTTATAACTACTAAGATATATTAACAAATCATCAAGCAAGATCCATAACTTATTGTTTAAAAGCAACCCAATGAGCTGAAATATATAATATAATACAAGAGAGCGTATCCGAAGAGTATTAATCTTCGTTTGCATCGGATATCTGAAATTTAAATTGCATGTGTAATATGAACTTTGATGTGGACCAAAATCTCATCTAAGTAACAAGAAGAAATAATTACTCGCCATTGTTTTGTTCTTAGAGCGTTTGTCGACCATTTTCCGATATAATACGGAGTGTGGTGTGTCTATTCTGAAACCAATTATACTTTTAGTAGTATTAATTTATTGAGTGTCCAAAATCATATATGTGCAGTGTAAACATGATATATCATATCCCAAGGACAACGAAATTTAAAAGCTATTTTGTCCTACCAACCATTGAATTCTGAAATACACTTGGGCATCCCTTCGTTCATTTAAGAGTGGCCTAAATTGCAAGCAGATGGTAGTAGAGTTGATAATATTATACTTTCTCAGATTCGTGATAATGGACGTAATATTACTACACACTTCTTCTAGGACCAAATACAGGAAACAAAAAAAACAAAACAAATGTGCTCTTGATCATTCTTCAAAGATAATATACACACTCTTAAAGGAATGTTTCCCTTTTTCGACATAAAACCAAGCATTTTTCCGCTTCCTTTCTGTCCATTCCTGGCATCAGTGACAAAATTAGCATTCTCTGAACCCCAAACCCTTGTCTCCAAAACAATCAGTTTAATTAATGTGTTAATGAACACATATTTCATTACGCTTTGAATAATATAAGAGTCCGCTAATTTATTTTTTCAATGGAAACATAGCGCTCTGTACATTACTGATCCACCTCGAAAATAAAATGTAAAAATGCACCATAATTTTCAATTTACATTTCTTTCTCTATTTCCATTCTGTTGCCAATAACATTTCACAACAAAACAAATATATAATATGTTCATGCATTTATATTCATATTTTCATGTTGCAATATCTTCCGGACAATGTTTATATTAATTGTTAGTAATATTTCTAATCAGGGTTTACATATTAGTCCTAGATGTCTATCACCTGAATGTCTATCTGATTTACCCATTATACACTGAATGTCTATCTGATTTACCCATTATACACTGAATGTCTATCTGATTTACCCCTTATACAAATCAGTTGTCCATTTTTACAATTTATAGGTAAATGATCTTCTGAAGCAGATACAAGTTGGCAATTTATATAATATATATGTTTCATCTTTTCTCAGTTATTGTTATTAGAAACGTTGTACAACCGACCAAAAAGATTAAACGGGACTACCATAGAACTTATATCCCAGGTCAACCTAACAAAGTCAGGAATTGAATTTGCTAGCGAAGTCGAATGTTAATAGACGGCAGCCATATATATTCAAATGTTCGATAAATCCATTGATGAAACACACACACACACACACACACACACACACACACACCGTTCCTTGAAGTTTACATTCCACAATCGTTCTCTCGCGTTATCAATTAAAGCTCGTGGTATCCTTCACGTTAACTTACAATCACTGAGGTCGTATACGGACAAGAATAAAGCTGATTTCAGGAAAGTGCAATCGAATCAAACGGCACCATTCTAAAACCGTGCTCAGTACGGGTCTTCAAGTTAATATTAATATATCTCAATTATTTATAATCCTACGACTTTCCTTCGTTTTTTTTACTCACACGTTAGGACACAATTGCATGGAAGATGGATGGTTAGCTCTAAGTCGGGTTATCTACACGTATTTTCATAGAATAAATGCCATCAGAATTTGTATAATGCACTTGCATCATGATCACAATAAATGGCAGCTTTATCGCGTATCGCCATTGTGTGGGTAGAAAATTGTTTCGAAACTTCCGAATCGATGCATTTACAGACCGTTTCACTTAAGTTGAATATATATCCCCCTTTTAACTGGCTAATATAAATTTACCATAACCAGTCTAAACCGTAATCACGATGTGTCCTTATAAAATATGGGGTTTCATTTCCGTAGCGCTGGACAGTTGTTTGTATTTATCGAAAAAAGAATCAGATTTACCAATTGAACCCTCTCGGTCGTATTCGGCTTAATTGTAACCGGAAGTTATAAAGTGAAACAATCACGCACTAAAATCATTTTTTCATCATTAAAAATGAAAAACGCGATACAGCCACTACTGAAGAGAGATATAAGCGCACCATAAAACATTCTGATGACATTTATTCGATGACCTTATTTTATAACTAACCACAAACCCGTACTACAGATAGTGCCATCTTTTGTGATTTTATATAACATAATTATACCAAGATATTTACTTCATCCTCATGTGATGTCAAGAAAGTCTAATAGGCATACCCTTCCAGTTTTTTTTTCTTCAAAAAGATACTTCACCAAGTTAAAAAGGATGACTACTAACAATGAAAAAAAAAAACAGACCTCTTGAAAACACCAGATCTCTTGATAACACCAGATCTCGTGGTAACACCAGATCTCTTGATAACACCAGATCTCTTGGTAACACCAGATCTCTTGATAACACCAGATCTCGTGGTAACACCAGATCTCTTGATAACACCAGATCTCTTGGTAACACAAGATCTTTTGATAACACCAGATCTCAGTTATTTTGAGCAAGTAAATAAACTTCAATGTCAATTAAAAGTATAATTTCTGTTCAAATCTGCCATTCATATTAGCCACTTCAGTGCATAAATGTTCATTGATATAGGCGATGAAGCAGTAAAAGGAAACATTTCTTCAGATTTCAGGGGTACAACTGTTATACCGTATTGAAATGGACTATAGAAAAGACAAAAGCACAGTGACATTTTAAAAAGCCGTTAATTGATTATATATCAGATTTTTATTGCAAATTATGTATTATCATTTTTATTATTATCATTGTATTATTATTATTATTATTATTATTATTATTATTATTATTATTATTATTATTATTATTATTATTATTATATTATTGTTGTTGTTATTATTATAGTCATCAAAATCATTATTATTATTATTATTATTATTATTATTATTATTATTATTATTATTATTATTATTATTATTATTATTATTATTATTTATATTAATATTATTATTATTATTATTTTATTTTTTTATTATTATTATTTCTAGCAATATAAAAAGATAAGCATTTACGTACTATTTTCTTAAAATAATTATACCGCGCAATACTGTATTATGCGTTTGGACATGGTCTTATATAGACCACATCTTGTGATCAATGACGACTGTAAAAATTGAGAGAGAGAGAGAGAGAGAGAGAGAGAGAGAGAGAGAGAGAGAGAGAGAGAGAGAGAGAGAGGCAACAACTATAAACCATATTCGGTTTAAGAAAATCAGGTTAAGTAGTTTGTTGACGTTCCATTTTTTCGTGTATTATAATGTATGAGAATTACTTAGTAACAATTACAAGATATAATGATGGCCATTTCAAATATATTGTTATTCGTCACAAAAAATGGCCATATCAAATATATTGTTATTTGTCACAAAAAGCTCTAATTTGAGTGAAATTTGCCTCTGATAAATGTTTCCCTAAACCATCAAAAGCAAATGACAATATACCATTACTGTCTTATCTGCTTCTGAATGAAACGCTGAATACCATTCAATGGTCGTTTTATTTTCCTTAAATCGATCAAGTTAACCCTATTTTGCTTGTACAGTCATCTAACGTGATATCGAATAAGTATTAACTCTTTAATACAACGTAACAACCACGAATTTAGGATATTATTCCTATTTTTACAATTTAATGGTCTGTTGAATTGCAGAACAGCAGCAGCTTGTCAATTACGAAGATAATAAAACTTTATTTATTTAGCATTAAGTAATAGTCAATAATGACTGTATGCGTCTGTTCACCGTATCTTTCAGATACTTAACTCACCGGAAAAAATGCTTGGTGTTTTTTTTTCCAGTGATGCAAAACGCTTATTTATTTTATTTTAATTTTTTTCTGACTGCTCCGGTGGCATAAGTAGTTAGAGCGTTCACCTCAGATGAAAGAGGTCGCGGATTCGAGTCCCGGGCGAGTCATACCTAAGACTTTTAAAAGTGGTTCTTTCAGCTTGGCGCTCAGCATTCGGAGGTTAATGTCAGGATAATGAGACTGGGTGGGATCACATGATACACGTCTGTGGCATGATGCCTCAGTGACAGACATCACTATAAACTGCCACACTGAAGCCATATCACTAAAACTGTTATAGCTCCGTTATAAATCCCCATCCGTAAAATATACACTTATATTTGCAGATTTCATAACCTGAATGCCATATTTCACAGTATCAAAGTTAAATTTGAGGATATGGGTAGTTAAGGATATTCCACAAACTGAAATCCCATAGACTCCTGGAATTATTGACACTTCCTAAAACAGTTGTGGAAAAAGAAAGGCCAAACTTACCAGGCTTATTCAATGTCGGCAGGTGTTTGAACCCAGTAAACTCATCTCGAGAAGATACATTGGTTGAAGACATTTTCCATAAAATGATCTTAATTTTCATTAAGGAAAAATGTAAAAAATGCTGAAATTCTGACAATCCATTACGCATGAAACAAATCATTTTGTTCAGTTTCATTTTCAAAGGGGAGTGCTAGAGTCCCAACGTTAGTATACTATTTATCAAGGGGCACGCGTGTGCACCTCCACAATTTTTGTTCCAAGGAATAAAATAATAAAAACACTTTTGTCTTAATAATAAATTGATAAGATCCTTTGTTGCATACTACATTTTAAAAGAAAAAATTATTCCAAGTGTTTTTATGATAATATATAGAATTTTTAACGTTGTATCGTGTATTCCGTTTGGCAAAGTGGTTAAAGTTACGTGTATATTATGTCAGCAGTATCGACTTAAAATCCATTCGGATGTCTTGCTTTCTTATTTTTAACTTCTGAGATTAAACCTTTTCGTTTGTCTAAAGACTAAACAAAGCATCGATTATATTATGTTATCTTGATTTTGTCATCTGAACAAAATGAAAAACATGAAATTGCAGCTGTTACAATTACGTTAAATCGTATTATATGAATATGAAATACGTGTAATTATTTAGCACTAACTCGCTGGGAATTTCTCGACTATCATCATATCATATCACGTTAGCTAACGTGACCAATCATGTCAAGACCTGCAGTGTCAGCTTCGGTGCCAGTCCTTCCAAACAGGCATGTCGATAACTGCCTTTCGGACTCCCTCGGTAATTTACGAAACCAGATTGAACGATCAGGTCTCACTAGACAATGGGGGGGGGGGGGGGGGGTAATGACTTATTGCAGAAAAATGATAAAAATATTACATTAAACATACACATAAAAACTAACTAATGATTTTTGTTGAAAGCATGCTTGTAAGATTCTGACTGAGGTATTCAAGTTAATTCCTTATGCAACTAGTGGCTTTTGTACTGAACCAACACTGTCACCAACACCTCTTTTTAACATTCATTTTTTTTTTTACAGGAAAGACCTATTTTTATTATTTTTCTGTGACAAGACAGCTAAAAGAATAATTACGTGCCTTATGCATGAATAAAGTTCACTAGTACTGTAACAAATTAGCATACTTTTCATCACCCCTCAACCATCTAGATTTGTTTTATTATAGATATTTACCTCTGTAACAGACATATGTAAATACTTAAGCCAAGTCGGCTGCTCCTTTTAAACCCAAGTTACACATTTGATCTACAATGCTAGTCTAACTGTGACATGCAGTCACCAACAAGTCAACCCATTTCCAAGCCTAACTCAAAGTAAATATAAACCACATTACAGATTTGGCTTATGTGTGAACTGAAAACACTAGGTTTATGATAATTAGGCTTATGCCTTCTACCTTAAATATTATATGAGGTGTCAAAGTACGAAACTATCCAGTGAGAGCTCAATTATGATATAACGGTACCAATTGCGCAAGTCCAGGTGGGTGGAGCTTAAGTTGTACGGAAGCTTGCATTCAGAAAAAAACAACAACACTAGCTATGATTCGTGGATTATGTAAGTGTTGTACGTTATGTTAGGCTTTTTTAAAAAAAAAAAGTTTAGCCTCTTGGCAACATGTGAATTTATGCTAATTCCTATATAGATCATATTTTGTATTTTTTATGATATTTTGAAAATGTGATACACATGACTGAAAATAAGTATGTTGTGACTAGATAACTCATATCCCTGTCTAGTTCCAGAAGTTACTGACAATGTAACATTGTTCTCTATCACAGTGTATGACATGCATGCTGAAATAGGATAGAAAGTATATTTATTTCACAAAACATTATCACTGAGGTCTATGGAAAAACAATTGGTACCGTGATACCTTATGAATGCAGAGAACAGTTTTCATTCGCAACCTTTCGGTTAACTATACGGTAAAGTCAATTGTAGAAAGAGACAATGTGGTCCGAATGGATTGCGGCTTCTTTTTGCAATGATTTCTGGCGGGAAAAAAAAAAGATTTTTGTATCAATTACTGCGCCGACATGCGTTCGATGCATATTTTTATATCGCAGAGATTGCCGATTGAAATTCTTCGCAAAATCTGGCCTTCGTCTTACATGAATAATTTAGACGCTCTCTTATGAGTATAGGAAAAGCAAACAACATAAATACTAACCCGCATCACATAATTCGCTGGCAGAGCAGGGTCAATGTTGATTTTTTCTGCCACTACTAACAAACTGCATAAACTTGGACCGGAAGGCACATTATCCGATGGTAGATCTGGGTCTATGCAGTTTACAGTTGGACTAGAGTTGTTATCGTGTATATAAGTAATTTTAAACGGGTTTGTTCGGTATCAAGCGTTATTGGTACAATATTGCACAAGCCCCTGGTCAGAGGTATTGCGCAACTTGGAAAACAACACTCGAAACCGCCTACCGCTAATACTCGTTATCTAAAGGATGACCTCCACTATGTGATTTGCCCGGTTAGAATGGATATGGCAATCTGAGTCGGTATCTTGAACAAAGACAACACACGAGCCCCCGTAAAGATAAAATAAGAATTTAATCAAAAATCAAGAGAATAACGACACAGTAAATTACAGTTTTCTTTCCTTCTGAATACTCTTAGTTCAGAAGCACTTTAAAACCGAAGTTTTAAAATAATGGTTACATTAATTAAAATTCAAACACTAATAAAATAGACGAATTTAGCCGTTAATAGCTGATATCAAATTTCATCACGAAATCGAGTGTTCATTAACACGCTTGGTAAATTCTCAATGACCTGTTCGTCGACTGGTTTTTCCTTCTGCTTGCGTCTCGACTTTAACTTGCCCTCTGGTTGAACGTGGGATCTCACAACTCTGACTTCTAAATTCTTTGTCCTCCTTTGGATCTCGACCTCCTCGTTACTTCTCTCTCTCCAAACAAACTATTTACCTTGTGTTTTTGGCGTCTTACAATCGTTCCAAATTCAGTTTTTCCCTGGAACCCGTTTTGACGGACGTCTTTTCCTAAAGTACGTCCGGAGTCTTTTACTAGGTATTTTTACTTCCTCCCTTGCAGAGGTCTTCCCAGACTGATTAAAATTCATTCGTTCGGAGACTATATCCCCCCCCTACGACTCAGGGATCGACCCACCCCTGTTTCCACATTTGACCAATTGGAATAAATTCTATTCCTACAGACATTTGGAAAACTGCCTATCAAGGTGCTAAAAATGCCACCTGAGGTTGAAATAACACCCTGTCATTTGTCTCAAATCACTTTTTACAGCTTTACGTGTGAATTTCACTTTTTCTAACCTGTCATACACCCAGTTCGTTTTTACTATAAACATAGGACCAGTGTGACCTGAGTTAGAACAACATTTCTTCGTGCAAACTCTACCCAAGATAACAATTAATTGCTGGCTAGACTAAGAATTAATTAATGGATTTCACTGACAAAAAATTTGGCACTTGACATAATTAAATATCTTTCTTTAGCATGATTACATTCATAATAAAAAGCGAAGAAGACTTCAATAGTCATTAATAAAATAAACAACAGGAATCTTAGTTTTAAAAATTGATGGGTAAAAAAATGTTTAAAGATAATCTATTGACACATTTGTTGGGGGGGGGGTATTTTTTATATATTGTTAGTGAAACACTATCCTGCTTAGAGATTTTTAATGTTTCAACAGATTATGAACAAATCAATGGCTGATTCTATTGGATAAAATTAGCTTAACATATGTCATTTACAACATAACTTTATCACGATTTGCGAATTCACTGATCATCACGTGCCGTATTTATTTCTCATTTATATTATGACTAAATCCATAAACTCAATTGAAAATTTCATGTAGAAACAATGCAACGTCAACAAACTACTTAACCTGATTTTCTTAAACCGAATATGGTTTATAGTTGTTGCCTCTCTCTCTCTCTCTCTCTCTCTCTCTCTCTCTCTCTCTCTCTCTCTCTCTCTCTCTCTCTCTCTCTCAATATTACTTCTAAAATTAAATTCATGAGCAGAGAATGATACATGCTAATGCTGTCAACCACATCTTGAAAGATAACTAAATAGACCAGTAATAACTATAGATTAAAGATATTTAGCACATTGTTTAATTACTTAAAGAAGCACGAGGTTTTGCAAAGCTTGCGATATCTTATTTCGTGAAAACGTTTTTTCTCTCTCAAAACCCTGTAACATCGTATAAATCAAGTTTGTCAGAGAAATCCCTTGAACTGTATTTGATCTAAATTTGGAATATCAAACGAATCTTGGGTCTGATAACCTTTTCTTTCTAATAACCGTGCCAGTTGCCGTTGCAGTTAGACTGGGTTATTCATCTGAAAACCTGTGATATAAATAGAAAAATCTACAATACCAGGAGAAACACCCGATATTTCGTTAAATATGCAGATTTGTAAGAGTGAATCTTGGATTTTATCTAGATATCCTAGGTTTTTTTGAAAGGTTATTCTCTTGATATTCAATTTTATTCAAGCCTGGATTAACCTCGAATATAGATAGAAACAACATGCGTCAGCAGTTTGAGGTATATGTTATTTGCAGTTTAATTAGTTTACTCTTGTGCATACGGTAATGTTTTGAAGCACAATAAATCTGGTCGGGGATGAAAGTGTCATACGTAAGTACCACTAAACACGAAGATTCTAACGATCAATATGTTGTTGTTATAGGGTTTTATATGCCCTTTTTAGCAAAATATAGGCAATACATGGCGGCCAGTATTAATGGTGAAGGAAGATCCTGGAGAAAAAAAAAAAATGGAAAGAACCACCGACACCACAAGAAGCTACCGGGAAGCTTTCTCACATACCCACATTAGCCGAGCCCGAGACTCAAACCCACGCAGACAGAGGTGAGATGACAGTAATCCGTAAAGGTGAGCGCTTTAGACCACTCGGCCACCCCATGATTAATATCAACATTAAATTCAGAAACTGAATATCAAAGCAGGCAAGTCGACAGTGCTAAAACGAAAAAAGAAAACAAAAGACCCAAAGAAGTCTGATCTCACCCACATGAGTACTTAACAACTGATACTTTCTTTAAGAAGGTTTCTGTGGTAGTGTAACTTCTATCATATGTTTCCGTACTTTATAATAATAATAATAATAATAATAATAATAATAATAATAATAATAATAATAATAATGAGGACTTTGTATAACGCCTAATCTTACGAAGCTCTAAGCGCTTTACACCATCAATAATGATATGACTACACTACAGAACAAAAATGACAAAAACTATGATATTGGAAAACATAAAAACATGCTGAAAACATATAAGATACAAAACATGATCAGGTCGCTAAGTTTGTCCCTGCAGTCGAAACAGGTGAGTCTTAAGAGCACTCTTAAAAGGGACCACTGTGTCTTTGTGTCTAATTTCAATGGGCAATTCGTTCCACGTCGCCGGGCCCTGGTGTGCAAACGAACGTTGTCCATATGACTTTGTTTTCACCTTGGGAACAATGAGTATACGATTATCAGAAGAAGAGCGTAAGTATCTAGCTGGTGTATACATATGGGTGAGGCTGGATAGGTATGTTGGACTGGAGTCTGTCATTGAAACATAGCACAGAGAACTATATTTGTTTCATTCTGTATTGAACTGATAGCTAATGTAGGGTACAGAGCAGTGGTGAGGTGTGCTCTGATCGAGGTACTCTAAAGATGATCCTTGCAGCTGTGTTTTGAACTTTTTGAAGTTTCTGAAGTAAATATTGTGACGAACCAGACAGAATTGAGTTGCAATAGTCCAGTCTTGAAGGTACTAATGAACACGCAAGTGGTTTAGTGGCATCAGCTGAAAGATATTTACGAATGAACTGATGCGTCTCAATTCAAGATATGCAGCCTTGCATATGTTCATGACATGCTGGTGCAATGTGAGAGTACTGTCTAGAGTAACGCCTAGGTTCCGTACTGACTGTGAGAATTTATTGTTGGTGTTGCTGATATTTATTGTCTGAGGTAAAAGGATGTGAATGAGAAAGTCTTTGTGTTGTGATAAGAATAGCCTCAGTTTTATCATCATTCATCTGCAGCTTGTTACATGTCATCCATGATTTCACATCAGAAATGCACTTCTTTACTCCATGGATGGTAGCATCAACTTCAGTTGGGTGGCTAGACTTGTATATTTGGGTGTCATCAGCATACAATTGGTGCGACAATGGGTGATGATCTATGACACTTGAGAGCGGCTGAGTATACAGAATGAAGAGAACAGGTCCAAGAACAGATCCCTGTGCAACACCACAACATACGTCAACTGGACTAGAGTGTATTCCATTTGCAGATATAATTTGTGTCCTGTTAACTAAGTAGGACTTGAACCACTGTAAGGCTATATTCTGAATGCCAAATACATGCTGGAGACAGTGAAGTAACATATCATGGTCTATTGTGTCAAATGCTAGAGAGTGAGGACTGTAATCTTTCCGCTATCCAAAGCAGAGAGAATGTCACTAAATACTTTCAGAAGAGTTGTTTCCGTACTGTGGCAAGGACGATATGCAGACTGTACATTGCTAGAAAGACTGTTTGAATTCAAATGAGATACAAGTTGAGTTAGAACAACCTTTCTAAGAATTTTTATATGAATGGGAGATTAGAAACTGGGCGGTAGTTCTTTAAATCGTCATGGTCCAGTGTTGGTTTCTTCAGCAGTGGCTTTACGATGGAAGTTTTGAAAAATGATGTGAATTCCCCTGATGAGAGAGAGAGAGAGAGAGACAGAGAGAGACAGAGAGAGAGAGAGAGAGAGAGAGAGAGAGAGAGAGAGAGAGAGAGAGAGAGAGAGAGAGAGAGATTAATAACATCAGTTAGTGAAGGCAATATTGGGTCTAAGCACTCAATCAGCAGTGATGTCGGAATTGGATCAAGTTCACAAGACTTTGGTGCACTTTTTATCACGATTGTCCGTACTAAATCAATAGAAACAGGTTCAAATGCTCCTAATGGTTGTCGCTGAAATTCTGCATCATAACTGTCAAGCGAATCTCTAATGGTTTGTACTTTGTCATCGAAGAAATTTGCAAATTGGTCTGGTAGGTCTAGTGGAGAGAAGGTTGTTGGAAGTGGTGTACATTTGTTCCTTGACATTAGTTTGTTTGTTATCTCGAAGAGCTCTTTGCAGCTGGAACTCTCCGTGATCTTAGTACTGAAGTGGGATGATTTGGCTAAATGGACTATGTTTGTGACGTTCTTCTGAGCGGATTCGAAGATTTGTTTATGAATAGTGAGTCTGGTGGAAAGCCAAAGCCTCTCTGATTTTTGGCGATGTCTTTTAGCAGTGCGAAGCTGGTCCCTAACACTGCTATACCATGGAGAACACTTTTTTATTGATACTCCGCATTTGGTGGCTGGGGCATGTTTTACAAGCAATGAACGCAGGCAGTTATCTAGTTGTTCCGCTGTTGGATGTAAGAAAGTTGTTAGGTTTTCTTGGATGCCATGCATGAATTTGGTTCTGTTTATCATATGGAGGTTTCTCTTAGTAGCAAATAGAGGTGGAAGGTTAGGGACTGATACGTCGAGATGGCATACAATACAGAGGTGATCCGATGCAAGTTCGTGGGATACAAGGGTGGATTGCAGAATATTATCATCAGGTCTATAAAGAAACCAGTCTAAAATGTGACCTAGTTTATGGGTAGGTTGGTTAACTGACTGTTTGAGATTGAAAACATGAATGGAATCTAGGAGTTTTGACATGAATGGTTGACCAGGACAGTCAAAGTGAAAGTTGAAATCTCCAAGAATAATTAGGTTGCCACCTATCGAATTTCCATACTCTAGAAGATTTGGGAACTGCTCCAAAAAGAGAGATTCAGTCAGCTTGTTTTTTTCTACTAGGAGGAGGACGTTAGAAAAAAATGGACTGCCCTTTGTTCCAGTGTGAGCATTGTTTGGTTTAGTTCAAACGATGTGTGGCAGAAATTGAAGATTGTATTGTACTTAAGGCATTTGATCATGGAATTCTTTGTAATTACAGCAATTCCACCGCCGCGAGAGTTGCGGGGGAACGACTTGATGGAGTAATCGCTGGGTGTTAAATCCGCACACTTACATTCATCACCTGCAGAATGTAACCAAGTTTCTGTCAGGAAGAAGACGTCAATATTCTGGTCGTTGATAAAATTAACAATTTCTGTGCGCTTTTCCGGTGATCCTACTGATTGAGCGTTGAATAATGCAATACGTAGTGGTATCCTTGGGACAGTTGACAAAACGGTTGACGATTTAAAGGGAATTTGAACCAGGTTATTAAAATTAACAACAGAATTTTTAAGTTGTTTATCCGTTACGAGCGAAAGGGAGATAACTGGAATTCTTACTGTTCTACGCCGGCCAGCTTTGAAAGAACGTTTCTTTTTCGCTTCCGTTTACATTTAAGAAATGATGAATGTATTCCAGTTCGTTTAGTCTTGAGCACAATGTAGTATCTAGAACCAAGGTGTGATCATTTAATCCAATTAACGATTGTCCGTCATATTGTAAGCGGTCACGTGACGGCGGTTTATTAAAAAACAAATGACGTCTTAACATTGGGACAAAACAGCTGAGAATAATTCTAATTTTTCTCGTTTCCAAAACAAGGAGATGAATTAACACATACGAACGGATAAGCCAATGCATGATGAAACACAATAATGTAGACGATAATAGAAAACAAGCACAAATATAAATATAGCACAAAATCGGAAGAGCCTATCTCGAGCAGTTAAGCGATGGCGGCCATCTTTCCGGAAGATCAAACTTTATTACATGTTGATTTTATTATACCTTGGTATAGAAAAAAATAAATGGCAAAATGAATGTAAGCGGTCTCCTGGTCATTATCAAATCCATACAAGAGCTTGATGGTATCAGCATATATTCCATGTTTGATGAATAAACGCTTTCATTTTTGCTCGTTTTAGTGGCACTTTTAACACTATTCGCTATATCATACCAACAAAGCGGGAGCTAAATAATAATAATAATAATAATAATAATAATAATAATAATAATAATAATAATAATAATGAAGACTTTGTATAGCGCCTAATCTTTAGAAACTATAAGCGCTTTACAACATCTAAAATGATTTGACTACACACAAAAAAACTATCATGAAATTAGAAAACATACAAAATGATGAAAATATTTAAGGTATGAAACATTATAAGGTTTTAAAGTTCATTCTTGCAGTCGAAAACGGTGAGTTTTAAGCATTCTTGAAAGGGATCACTGTGTCTTTGTCTAATTTCAATGTGCAATTCGTTCCACGTTGATGGGCCTTGGTATGCAAAAGAACTTCGTTTTCATACTGGGAATAATGAGAATATGATTGTTACAAGAGAAGCGTAAGTATCTTACTGGTGTGTACACATGGGCGAGGTCAGATATGTACGTTCGATTAGAGTCCGTCAGTGAAACGTAGCAGGGTATACATTTTGTGTTTGATTCTGGATTGAATTGATAGCCAGTGTAGGGTACAAAGTAGCGGGGAGATGTGCTCTGATCGTGGTACTCTAAAGTTGATCCGAGCAGTTGTGTTTTGAACTTTTTGAAGTTTCTAGAGTAGATATTCAGACGAACCAGACATAATTGAGTTACAATAGTTCAGTCTTGAAAGTAATATTGAACACACAAGTGATTTAGTGTCACCAACTGAAAGATATTTGCGAATGGAGCTGATGTGTCTCAGCTCAAGATATGCAGCCTTGCATATGTTCATGACATGTTGGTGCAGTGTGAGGGTACTATCTAAAGTAATGCCTAGGTTTCGTACTAAATGAGTGAATTTAATGTTTATGTTGCTGATATTTATTGCTTGATGTAGACAATGTGAATGAGAAAGTTTTTGTGTTGTGATCAGAATAGCCTCAGTTTTATCATCATTCATCTGCAGCTTGTTACATGTCATCCATGATTATTGATTCAGTCCTATACGTATACGCATCTGGGAAGCCGAAAAGTTCAGTTTAAAAAGCATCGGAGTCGTCCTTAGAGTGTCGCGGGTTCATTACCTACCCATGCCAAGTCAAGTCGGCTGTCAGTTTGTTTTGGGGATTGGGATCTTGGTACTAAGCTCCTCGGCATATGTATATAAGTACGGTTACAACCAGCTACTCTACCCTCCATAAGCACATATTCAGATAATGACCATGACGTTTCCAAGGTTTCATGGCGACCCAATGATATCAGTAAGATTAGTTGCGTTCATCAGATTCTGGCATATGCTACATCTAATTGTAATTATAGACGAGTTATAATTCGAACAATCCTTGCAGGAACATAGCGACCGCTCCAGTGGCATAGTGGCAAGACTATTCGCCTCGCATGCGAGAGGTCGTGGGTTCGATCCCCGTGCGATTCATACGAAATACTTATAAAAATGGTACTAATAACTGCCTCGCTTGGCGTTCATAATTACAAGGATAGTGTAAGGACTGGTCGGCCTAAGGTCAGGATAGTGTGACTTGGTGGGAAATCATACCGCGTGTGTGCGGCATGATGAGCCAGTGCTAGACATAAATATAAACTACCACATTGCAGACATCGTAGCGAAATGAAGGCAAAATTGTCAAAGCTAACTTGAAAATCCAAATCCAAATTAACCGTTTGTTGCTGTTTTACAATAATATAATATAATCCAAAATGTTCTTGGCTCGATTCACTGTAATTATAAATTAATGATTTAGTCCAAGAATATTACTGAGCCCTTTTAATAATTTGTGCCAATAAATCCACCACCATGAAAAACTGAACACAACAATAAGACTGATTCTGCTTCAGATGTTAAGTCAACAATGAATAATGTCTCAAATTAATGACAATATATAGAACATCCATTCAGGAGAAATAATGACAGTATATTCAATATTTGCAATGAGGATGACATAATGGATGTCTCTGGGGAACCATTTTGATATACCTTTTTGAAGAATTTCTGGGACAGAAGGATGGTGCATTTAGCATGGAAGAGGTGTTTCCATTAAAGAATATGCAAACATAACAATAGTGACAGGCAGCATATTATTGATATTAAAGGCACATATTTTAAACATGCACATAAACGTATCGTGTAAATGTTCCATTTGTTTAGTGATAGCAAAGATCACACAACAAAATCGTGACCAACATTCATCACCATACTTAACCTCAATGAAGAAGTTTGAAATGATACAATCTAAGCTGATAGAAATGGCAATAACACTGGGGATGAAGACTATAATATAAGTCTGCAAACAAGATCAATACAAACAGTATGTCGTTGTCTTTTAAGTCTCGACATGTGAGAAGCCAATAGGACAGTACTTAACATTACTGAACAATCCATAAAAAAGATATATTCCTTGGAGTGTAACGAAACTTACACGATAATATTCTGCATATACAAACATTTACCTCTGTTACTTTCTCATAAAACAATAAAATGACTAAAGTCAATGAATTGGAATCATGCTTCATAAATGTTCTGGTATTCCATATTTCTGGTAAACAGAAGTTTTTTCATCACTAGAAAAAATTCTGCAAATCCTAATGGATAATCCCAAACACTGTTTCTTACAGATGTCCAAACAAAGCTACCCCTGCCCTGCCTAACATCTATATTGAGCGAACTCTGCTAAAGAGTGACCACCTGTTACTTACAAACATAATTATTATATATGTATTATATACTGATTGGTTATATTTTTTAAACAGTCACGAGTGATCACCTGCTGAAACTAACCAACCATCTCAATTTTGTGATAAAATAAACACACCTTGCCTTTTTATAATCCTTTGTAACCATAACCATTTGGGGGGTCTGCAGCCAAAGTGATAGCTGTTCTAAATAATCAGACAAGCAAAAAGCAGCAGTCCATGACATTATTTCCTCCCTTCTATTATCAGTGACAGTCAAAAGACTTGTATCAAAGGTAGATTCATTAGTGATAATGCAAGATTTTGTAATGACCTGATGCAATATCTTGAGGGGAATAAAATGAATCTCTGATAGACTTCAAATTTTGTTTGACTCGGTTGAATTGAACTCTGGAGAATGCCATGAAATAATTTAACTTTGGGGAATCTATTTGTCAGTGATTTTAAGTATTCTGCAGTAAGTCAAAAAGCTGTGTCATGACTCATTAGTAATGGACATTTATTCCCATGTTTTAATTTGGAGAGAGGTTGTTGTCAGGGAGACCTTTTAGCACAGTACTTATTTAAACCAGGAATTGAAATTCTTGCAATAAAACTATAAAAGAACACAAATATTATACGCATTAAATACTAGTATAATGAAATGGACTTGAAATTATAACAGTATGCTGAAGACGCTTTTTTTAAAAAAAAATTACTAGACAATTCTGAGTTGTCCTTGAAGACAACCATGCAGATTTTAAACAACTTTGCCTTGGCATCAGGTCTGCACTGCAAGGTTTTTAAATCAAAAGCTTTTTCGATTGGAAATTTTTAAAACTTCTTATGAAATAATGTCTTGAAAATGATATTAACTAGTCAGTTGCCAATTTTAAATTACTGGGAGTTGATTTCTCTTCGAATATAGAGGATATGGTTGAACTTAATTGTCTTTCAAAGTGCAGGGAAGTAAACAAATTGCTTGGCTGTTCGAGCAGAAGAATACTTGTACATTTTTTGAAAAGTTACTTTGATAAAATCATTGATGTTGCCAATATGTATTCACCTTTTTGCTGCTCTATAAAGTCCTCCACCCCATATAGAAAATTAACTGAATACATTATTTTTCAGGTTTATTTGGGGTGGCAAAAGTGAAATGGTAAAAATTCATAATCTTATAGCTCCCTTTATGGAAGGGGTATTAAATATGATTCACTTGCACTTTTTTTGTGTTAAAAAAAAATTCTTGGATAATGGACCTATTACTGAATAAAGAAGGCTTATGGCAAAAACTGATTTCCTAACAAATAGTTGGAAATGTTGGAAGCATACTTAAAATTAAGACAAACAAAATTGAAAGAAATCTCTAAAACAATTAAAATTAATTTTTGCTGTTATGTTATTTAAGCTTTATTTCAATGGCCACATGAACCATCAACTGTTCATGAATACTTGTTGCAACTTAACTTAGTAACTACAATTGTAAATTATGCACAAGGTGGAGAATGAATGGTGGTGTACATATTACACACTTTTGATGCACAAGAATCTTTACTTTATTAAGTTTGTGTGAAATAAAACACACAAACTACACATTTTATACAGAATTTTGTTCTTTACTGGAAAATGGAAAAAGATATTGGTGAAGTGGAAAATCTTTTTTTGATAGAGAAAATACTTTCTATGTATTACTCGACAAAACCTTATTCCTTCAGGTGAGAGCAAAGAATAAACTTAGTCAACAATATCTCATTAAAAAAAAAAAAACAAGATACAAAAGCCTAATGGTAAATATGAAACTTGATCCAGGTAGTTTGGGTGTGCAATTAGCATAAATGAATGGTCCACTTTTTTTGGTTTCTGGCTACACTTTGTATAAAAGACACAAAACTAATTAGCTTTCATTTTATATTTCTATATATATATATATAACTATTGCCACAAGCCTGTTCTTTTAAAAAAAGAATAAGTATTAATTAAAGGAGGGAACAGATCAAATTGAGCTCTTATTCAAAGACTGTACAGTTACTGAAATTTTTGGGAAATTATTTGTGAAATAGATCTAAACTTATGACCCAAATTTTAAAATTACATGAAAAGATGTCTTTGTAGAAAATGAAAGCTTTGATGATGTTGGTAACTTTATAATCTTGATTGCAAAGTACATTACATACAGATCACATTGTGCATAAAAATACCAAAATCTCACCTATTATAAAAATGTTGTTGTATCATACAAAAGGATGGAAAAATGTTGTCAAAGTGAATAAGTGAATAAGAGAACCAATGAGTTTAAGAAAAAGTGTACCATTTTATCAACTTTTAGTTTAATTTCTTAGTTTTTCTTTACTTTTGTATCAGACATATGGGGCTGTCCATTTAGTATGCATGCATGAATGGGGGTGGGGGTAACCCAAGTGCATACATATAGGAAACCAGGTGTGTGTGTGTGTGTGTGAAACTCGATATAAATTTTTCTAATATGTAACCTGTTCAACTGGCTTCAGTCAGTGTTTGAATTTTTGTGGACACTAGACAAAATTTTTAAAGTTATGTGACATATTTCTTTGATGCAACCAGACATTCAACATCTGTGTATTATCTGCACTATTAAACATTAACATTATTAATCCTTCATCGTTTTTACATGGATCAAGTATAAGCCATTCTAAAGAATCATGCATACATATGGAGGTGGGTTGTTTTTAAAATATGCATATCTTCAGGGAGGGGTCTGGCTTTGCCAAATTTTTGTGTACATACTAAACGGATGGCCCCTGTGTTCCTATACTTTTCGGCTGGCCTTAAAGTGACTATATTAGATATCCAAGTAACACTTTTTCATTTAATACAAAGTCATCTGGTGACATCCCATGTCAATAGGATTTAGTTATTACATATTACAACATATCAGGATTCATCATTCTTCAGATGTATGTAGTGATCAAAATGAATGAAACATGGGTCAAGGGATTGTAACAAAAAAAAAAGGATAAAAAAATTGTATTTCAAAGTTTAATGTATTACATTTTACACATTTATCCAGACATGGTCTACACATCAATAATGTTTGCAACATCAATATATTTCATGTATTGGAAATTATGTATTTTGAGATGTATCACATCAAATTAACACATGTTCATATAGGTAAACTGTTCTTTTCAATTATACTTCTCAAATCATTATAAATTAGGAGTACATCCATTCCCAAACAAATTCATCCATTACAAATTTATAAAGTGTCTCTTTGGTTGCTTGGCATATATCCCTTTATACAAAGGCATAGCTGTAAAGCCCCAAGTACAAAATTACTGTATGCTTGTGACAAAAATACTGATTTTCAGGAACAAATCCTGATTTTTAACATTTTAATGCATATGTAACTATTTACAATATATACAACCATCAGTAAAGTAGGACATTGCCTTACATAATTTTTTAATGTCAAAGATGCATGTGTTGCACACCGGTACCTTCTGGACAAGCACCATGTTCCATTCAGGTTCCCATTCAGAAGGTGCAAGAGTTGTTGTTGTTCTAGGGTTTAACACCATTTTTCAGCACACGATAGGCTATACATGGCAGCCAATATTAATGGTGGAGGAAGAACCCAGAAAACTCCGGAAAGAATCAACGACCCGCGAAAAGCTACTGGCAAGCTTTCTCACATACCCACACTGGCTGAATCCGAGACTCAAACCCACACAGACAAAGGTGAGATGGCAGTGATCCATAACGGCGAGTGCTTTAGAGTTCTTGGTCACTTGGGACCCCCCAAGGTGCAAGAGTGCAACACATTCAGAGACAGGCTGTTTATAGGACCATTTTCCACACCTTTTTATTTTCTTCAAGCATTATCAATTCCAATGTACCAACTTTCACTGATGATCTCAGTTCTATTTTCGTTCAAGCATACAAATGTTCCTTTGCAAATTTACTGTCTGCAAAACGTGTGCAAAAAAAAGCCAGCAACACTAGTAATCGAAAGAGGAAGGTTCATTTCTAAAAGAAATTTAATAAACTGAATTCTGATTTCATATTAATATACGTTAAGTTCAGGCCGAGTTATGCGTGATGAAGCAGCAAGCTGATGGCTATTAACTTCTTCGTGCTCTTGTATTTCATGGGCACCTCCATGCCCAATAGCAAATTCACATTACACCATTTGCAAAACATAAAGTTTTATCCTTTACTAGACAGTTTCACAAATCTACACAAGATGGCATAATTGTCCTTCCAGTTGTTTTCTTATCCTTTTCCTTCAGAACATTCTGAATATTCTGCTTTCCTACCCAACCTGCTTAGAAGTTGAATATTATGAAGATGAGATAATGTGACAGTATTGCGAAAGTCAATATTGTGGATAAAGACAGGCAATGTAGCCGCGATTTCGAATGAGCCAATCATACTGTAGACCTGTATTCATATACACATGCGATACATTACTATTAAATTGGAACTGAATGCCTTGTCTAAACTGAAAATTCCAAGGAAATTCTTTTACTATTTTTTTATTATTAAAAAACTTATTTTTTTAAAAAGAAAAAATGTACACCCATATTCAGGTTAAAAATACGGTACAAATATGGAAAAAAAAACGGGGCAGTTGGCAGCTATGCAAAGGGTGACCACTCAACTCAAGGATGTGTGTGTGCGCGCGTGTGTGATTTGGATTTTTAATGTAGCTTTAACAATTGTCGGTCATATCACTATGATGCCTGTAGTGTGGCAGTTTATAATGATGTCTAGCACTGGGGTATCATGCCACACACAAGTAGTATGATGTCCCACCCAGTCACATTATTCTGACACCAGGCCGACCAGTTCTAACACTAACCTCTTAATGCTGAGTGTCAAGCAAGGCAGGTGTTAGGCCTATTTTTGTAAGTCTTTGGTATGATTCGGCTGGGGATGTAACCCGTTACCTCCTGAATCCAGGGTAGACACTCTAACCACTAGGCCACTGGAGTGGTATCCACTCTCCTAGAGTTATTCTATAAAATGCACCTTGGCTTGCAAAAACCTTTAGCACATCTGTTGCTAAAACAAGCCACAAGACAGGGTGATCATCTTAGCTTAGGAGGGCTGCTTTTCTGAGAGGTAGTGGATGTATTCCTAATATATCATGATCAAGGAATTTATTTAGAAAATGTAACATCCCATCAGAACTTTATTTGCATGCGATTAACAAAGTAATATTTTATATGACCACATGCACTGAAACAACTCTCATTTTGTGTAGTTTTAAAACACAATGTTCCCAGCTATTCTTCAACATTGTAACTAAAAATAACTAACTATTGCCCTTCTGGCTTGAATCAATTTTCTGTTTTTTCCTCTGGTCACCCAAATTCTCTTCACTCTGAATCTGTTGGGCATAGGCTTCCCTTATCAATTTAAAAGCTTGGATTGTGGCATATGGAGTATTTGTCACAGGATCAAAGTACTTTGCTGGGAGTCGTGTCACTGGACAATATTGTTTGTTGGGTGGTTTAATTTTTTTCTTCGGAAAATAATCCTTAAAGGTCCTTTCATCAGTGAAAATGATAAAAGTTCTTGAACATTTATCTGTATTCTCTTTGCTGTTCGCTGGCTCCTCCTTCTTGGATTGCTCTCTGGAAGATAATGCAAATCATTTACAGAGAAATAAATTACCTAAACAGCCACTTGATAAGAATTTGAACTAAACTGAAATATCTTCATTCTTCTCTTCTAAGACAGTATGAAATGTTCAAGTCATGCAAAACTGCATCTATACAGATTTGTTATTAAAAAAATCTTGAGAGATTTAAGACAGTAATTTCAAGAGAAGGCATATGACCAGAAGGGATTGCAGATACCAGTGCAAAAAAAAATGTGATAGCCCAATGCCCTTCAAATTTTAGATTGGGCCCATTGTGTATTCTGCGTGAGGTACTCATCAACTTGTAAAAAAAATCTAACTTTGATTGAGCTGATGAAATGAGAAAATTTACTTTATTTCAAGATTCTGACTTGCCATAACATGGCATGGCATGCTAAAAGCTAGATTAAAAAATAGGGGGTTCATTTAGTTCTTTGCACATATGGCAAACAACATAACAACATGTGTCATTCCTGTGTATACTATGTCAGTGAAAATAGGAACACAACTTGTATGTAACATACTCAACATGTTGCAATGAATATTACAAATAGTTCTCTTTATTATTACTTGTCATCCTAATCTTGTTAGAATAATAAATATTAATTGACCCATGATTTTTAGGATGATTTTAGCAACAAAAAGGAAAGACATCAATAAGCATCCACTTGTGATTTGTGTTGATAAAGCATTACCACTGTATTGGACAGAGGCAGTTTACTGTAGTCTGGGCTTGTTGAACTTGAGTCTAGGCTTGTTATTTTTTTTTTTTACAGTCATCAACCCTGGGCCAGTGTCTAGCAATATTTGTTTTCTTTGAGTACTGGATACATAATCATGTCTAAATGTTGATTCATCTGTCACAAAGCAATTAATGCTGGTGAAAGAGTGGAGATATAAAAAAAAGTGAGAGAAGTTCAGGGAATACTGGCTTGATTATACTAGATCACCAGTACATGTAAATGAGAGAATATCAATGGTTGCAAATACTGGTTACATTATTCCTAAAATAAAGAGCATTAAAGTATAACAGAGTACAACAATATGTAAGTAAATAATCTAAAATCAATGACTTAAGAAATCAGAAAAAAGAATTTAGAGATTATATGAACTGCCTCTGGTGTTTGAAAAAATAATAAAATAATGTATATTGTCTAAATAAATTAATCCTTTTGTTTTATGATAAGTCTCAAGTTTATATAGTTAAATAATCTTATAACAACAATGACAAAACCGTGTTCAATGTTGAGCCTGTTACCCTCAATCTGAAAATATTGGCACATATTAGGTTTTGGAGGTCTTATCCAACAATAATGTAACCTCTTTAATGCAGAAAATTTATCATGTCCTTTCCTCAATGCTTATCACAGACAGTCAGTAATATAATGGGATATCACTTCTGCTTACCCATCTCCTTCCACATTTATCTCCATCTCTGTTGTTATGTCTTCTATAAGTGGCATGGTGGTAGAGTGGTAGCGAATCATAGAGCCCCGGTATGCACTTTTCTGAACACGTGCCTTCTTTTTTTCAAGCTCCATCTTGTAGAAATTCTCTGAAGAAAAAAAATGATCAAAATTTATACAGTTTGTTCAAGTTTAGCTAAACTGTTATCTGGTGGAGGGATTTCTGCCACAACACTGAACACTTTCATTAGAGAAGAAAAGGTAATACTTATCTGTTATATGTATCAAAGTTCAAACTAGATAGACATAAAGCTACCATTACATAATGAGCCAGAATCTAGTTCATATTTAGACTGAATAGAGGACATGCAATTGGTGAACTTGTTGTGGATTGTGGGATGCAAACCAAAGAAACTTTCATAAGCTAGGCAAACTGGAGCAAAAAAGAAGGCATCTGTGAGATTGAGACTGATGGCATACTTGCCTCCATGTAGAACTTGATCCACCAAATGATTATATTGAAGCAACTTAAGTTTGTCAATGAGTGCTGTATTTCCTGCTGAAGAATATTGTCCTTCTCTAGATCTGATGGCACATCCATGACATGGGGCGAGGAAGAAAAGAGGGGCTGGGAAAAATGAAATCTGATGCCCCTCTGAAATGATATGCGGTAATAGGTTGTTTCAATGTGACTGGAATAAAAGGAGTCTGGTTTCCCAAAGCAGTCTGTCTTCAGGTAGTGGGGGTGTTAAGTCAGCGGGAAGAGAGAGGAAGTTAAGGGGCTGGAAAAACTTAGTTTCTTGCCTCCATGTCAGGTTGCCTCCTAGACTGGTTCCACTCTTGTCTGATGGCATAATATTGAAATCTAAACACATTTGGAACATAAAAGATTTCACTGCTTGGCTAACCTAGCTTCTATTTCAATGTGGCAAGGGCAGATGGTTTATAAAATGAGTTGGAGGGGTAGTTCTTGAGCTGCCTGCTCTCAAACATTTTTAAATCTGCTCCCAAACTGCAATGACAAGCCAAATGAGTCATCTTTAAAGCTAGATAATGTTTTTTTAATATTTTGTTTTCATGTAACACAAACAATCATTATGACATATTAAGTTAAGATTGACAAATGTCAGAGGCAATTAACATATTTGCAATTGAATTTTGAGCTGCTCTGTTACTAACCTAAGCATTTGGGCTGTCAACTCCCATCTGTGTTTGTGGGCTGAGTTTTCTCCCTGTCAGAAAATCACCAAGGAAGCCAAATCTAACTTTGAAGACTAGGTGACTGCTTCTATTTTGTGATAAACTATTCTGATATAATCCATTTTCTCGATACAGTTTATGGGAAATACCTTGTGGGTAAGTAGTGAATTATGGAGAAGCTGGATCTGCCAGACAATTTTCTTTTTCATACTGGTATGGCTAGCTGGTTTTCATGGAGATTGACCATCACTGTTACCAGCCATGTGGAAGGCTGTCCAGTACTGGCTGTACCATCATGGTTGAAAGGACAGGTCAATCACTAAAGTCCTTGTCATGTATCCTTGATATACATGTGACTATTACAAGTGTCTTTTACGTGCACGTCTGCTATAACATGTTCTTTAGATGCAGGTGTCTGTTATGATGCGGTTTCACTGTATTCTTACTGCAATGAATTCTGCTCATACAAAATAAAAAATCAGGCAGACAACCTTACCTACAGATTTAAGATTCATCTCTTCTGTGATTTTAGCTTCCTCCAACAATTCTTCTTGTGTCAAGCGCCGAACCTCTGGCACTTTTTTTGCTGCAGCAATTTCTTTCAACAATTTGGCCTTTGCATCTCGCTCCTGTTGGCGAAGAGCAACACTCTGTGAAAGGTTTGAAGTAGACTGCCGAACTGCTTTCTTTCCTGTAAAGATAAATTATTCAAAGCTGTAAAATAATGTGTCCTAATTAATGAAAGATAAATGGGGTCTCCACTTGTCTGAAACTTCTGATTTAGATAAGCTCTCCCTCAACCCTGAGAAGGAAGAAGTAATAGAATAAGGAGCTGTAAGTAGCAGCTAAAAATTTAGATTAACAATTATTTTAATCACCACAGGCCTTTTACTTGCACTTTAGTTTTAAATAATAATATAGCTCTATAAATATTAATTAACAAGTTCACATGGTAAAAGCAGTGCAAAATCTTTACAATGGCTTTTGATTATAAATTTGATTTCATGGATAGAAAATCAATTAACCCATCCCATACATTGCCAATTACCTACATGCTAAGTTTGGATAATTTTGTTTGTTTTTTAAATTATAATTACTACTGTGTTGGCATTAGTGACTGTGAAAATCCCCAGAGGCAAATAAAATTTTCACATGGCAATTATTTCAATAAAAACACCTTATGCAATTGAAAATGTACAGAAATGTGCTGCCATAATAAATTTGCTGATATCAGCAAGTGTAATATGCTTTAGACTTAAGAAACAAATTCTTAAGAATGGAACATGCAAAAATGCATATTTTAACAATAAATCAAACTTGTATGAATTTCAAGAGAAAAATGTCAAGAGAAATTATGACTAAAAATACTAATTAATATTGTGAGTTATTCATGAAAATTAAACAGGAGTCTGATGCTAAATGGAAAATTCCACACTACTACATTGTATAATGAAGATCAGCAGGTAAAGCATAGGATAATAAAACAAGTCACTTTCATTAGCTTATTAGTACTCTGTGCTTGTTGTAATTTCAGTACCTTCCCAAAATAACTACTGACATGTAATTGCAAATAACCAACAAAAAAGGTCTTCTACGAATCCATGAAGCAAATGAATGTTCTTGGTTCTCTTGGTGAGATACAATGGATAAATTATCACCTGATACAAACCAGTTACATTCCTGCATCAATTTTAGCTAAACCTCTCGAGGAGGGGGGCCCAGTAAAAACTCTGGAAAAATAAAAACTTTTCAAACCTACTGGTTTTTATGGTTATTAAAACATACATGTAAAATTCAATTCCTGTGAGTAATAATTCATCGCAGGTATAGCATCACCTTTGATGATCAAATGAGTTCCAGAGTGCTCTCAATGTTTACTGAAAAACAACCAATAGAATGTATCAGGGTTCATACTGAACTATGAATGATAAATTCAAAGACTTTTCCCAAACTTTCAAAGACCACAAACAGAGATTTCCAAGACCTATTTTTGCTAATATTGTGTATACAGGTTATTTGAGAAAACAATGAATGCCAAATACTACAATATTGATTACTGATTAAAGTGAAACTATAATTAATTTCCTAAAATTGTATTATAATTATCTGGAAGATAGGTTAACATTCGTTGTTCTTTCAGAAATATGTAACATACGTGTCAGATTTAATACAAAATAAATTGTTCTCTTAACAGACATCAGCACCGCTTTAAATGCATTATTATACAGTCAACTCCACTTAACTGCACATCGGTTAACTGCACACTCCGGATAACTGCATGTAGTCACGTGTCCCATTTTTCCCCAATGCTTTTCAATGGGAACACACTTCGGATAACTGCACTTCGCTTAAATGCAAACTCCTGATAATTGCACGATAAATTTATGCCCGTGGCACATTATTCATTACAATTTTACTTTGGTTAACTGCACAATGTATAGTCATGATCAGTTATTGCCAGTCCACTGCTGTAGCGCTTCAAATAAGCCGATAAATAAGACGGTAAATGCGACTTTGCAAATGATTGACATATAAAGGACGCCTTAGTTGGTATATACATGTATATCCGCGCCCACTAGAGAGCAATAGCATGGGAAAAATCATAGTACATGTACAGCATGGGAAACATTGCACTAAACCGTTTGGGTTTGAATGATTTCAAACCAACAAATGGATGGTTGGAAAGATGGAAAATGCGCAACATAATTCAATTTAAACGACATCACGGCAAAACAAAAAAACAAAAAAAAAACAGGATGCAGACGACATTGGAGCTGATCACTTTTTCTGCGGGAGATGACCCATCAATGTCTGAGATCAGTTTTCGAATAACTAGCGATCTATAGAATTTCTTGACATTCACTATAATTCCTTGATCCATTGGTTGAATCAATGAAGTTGTGTTCGGAGGAAGGAAAACAAGCTTAACTTTTAAGTAAAAGTTGAAAGAGTGGATTCTAATCATTGTTTATATTTATTCTTCACATATATTCGTGCCATGCTGATTTAAAGCAGTACTGTACCGTACTTCGGTTAACTGCACACTCCAGTTAACTGCACAGTCTTGTGACGGGCCCGAGGGTGTGCAGTTAACCGGAGTCGACTGCATTTGCTTTTTGTCTCTTCAATCATTTTGGAAAGAGACGCCATCACTCTCATCTTTTCCTCTGCTTTTCTCCTAAGAGCATTTGACTCTGTGACAAGCACAATGAGTCCTTTTAACTCTGCCTCTTTTGCTTTCTGTACAAAGGAAGCATGTAGGCTGGCAATGTTAGCTTCAAGAGGCAGCTTTTTGGCTTTAAGTTCTTCCACTTCATCCAAGACTAACTCCCGTTTCTTTACTTTTTGGTTTTTCTCTCAACCTTCTCTGCTTTCTTCTTATCCAGATAGGCATGGTACTTATGTCTTGCTAATGATGATTTCCAAAGGTCCACCTGCTTTTCTCCTTGTGTCAATGATTAGCCTTTGAGCTCTGAGGCTTTCTCTGCTGAGGTTCTCACCAGATACCTGTTTGTTGACAGAAAATCCTCTCTCCACTGTTGCCTGCCCATGTGACAACAACATTTTCTGGAGAACATTCCAAAGTTCGACATATTCCCTTCTTTCGGAAAGGTCAGAATAAAACACTTCATCAAGGTTAGGCAGTATTTTTCTCCATTTTTTAAATAAACATTATCTATAAATCTAGTAATATTTCAAGCACTTCAAAGTACTGGGCAAAACGGGCTCAATTATAGTCTGAAGTTTGTTAATCATGAAATGTGCAGGAGATGGCAGTATTAGTGCCATTCTGTCACATTCAGGTTAGAAATTATACATCAATGATTCAGTTGACTTAGTTCTGTGCACTTTTTACCATTTAATTATTTCCGGCGTTCAATTTCAGCAATGCAATTTAAACAAAAAAAGTTATATCATTGGGGACAAAGTTGAGGGTCGGCAATGAGAAACAGGGACATTCCGTCAACTGAAAATACGTTTTTTTATTTTTTTATTTTTTTAACTTGCCGAATCAAATGACTTGACTTCCTAACATTAAAGCTTCACAGCACATGTTTTTTTTTTATATACTCGCAATTCAAGAACAACAACTCTTGCTTATTTCTACTATAGTGTATGCATGCACACTTTGAAACTGTTTATCTGTGAATTGAATTTATTACAATGGATGTTTCTATATTAAACCAAGGAACATTATTATGTAGAACAAAATTTTGAATCCTCGAGCATGTTATACTTTCGCGCACTTTCTACGTAGCAGAGGCGTAGCTTGGGGGGGGGGTACATATGTCCCCAGGCGCCAAGGTACAGGGGCGCCAAAATGAGGCTTACAACGTTACATTATAATAAGTAATTGACCAGTTTGCGACAGTGAAATCAAGAAAAATAAATCTTTTGTAGACTATGTAAACCAGTCTACGACAGTGACTGAGCGGGTCATGTACTATAATTTCTATAAATTTGCTTCTTTAAATACAATGTTTTATTAAAATTTAAATTGTTTTCCTTATTCAATGTAATAGAAAAATGTGATTAAACGGGGAGGGCTAGGGCGCCAATTTTATAGTTCGTCCCCGGGCGCAAAATACCATAGCTACGCCTCTGCTACATAGAGTGAATTAGTGTAAAGAATATTTTGATTGGCCAAAGATGGACTCGTCCAATCAAATTGAACGATTCGTCAAAAGAAAGAAGCCAAGAAAACTAACGACCTTAGGCAATTTTATTTGTGACTTCCTTTGATGAAGTGTGTAGCCGTCTTGCTTTGATGAAGAGTGGTTATTGAAGTCACCGTCGAGGCCAACTTTGGATGGTCAAACAAAGCCTCTTTTGTTGTTGCAGCGGCAATAAAACCGAATGGGTCATCAAAAGAAAGAAACCAGGATAACTAGATTATATCCGAATCTAATGACCTCGGATAATTTTATTTGTGATTCTGGAAAGAAATTAAAATTTTGGGGTTTATTTCAACTTTCAAAGACTTTTAAAGACCTCAGGGTAATATGCTCGATTTTCCCAAACTTTCAAGGCCTTGAAAATGCTACCTCAGTTTTCCCAAACTCTCAAAGACCTTCAAAGACCATACGAACCCTGTGTATGGATAGACTTCATTTGTATATGGACAGCTCAGGTGGCCTAAGTGTGATTAGAGCATCTGCCTCAGATGCAGGAGATCGCGTGTTAGAACCATGTTGAGTCAAACCAAAGACTTAACAAAAGTGATACTAGCAGCTGGCTAGCTTGGTGCTCAGCATTAAGAGGTCAGTGTCAGGACTGACCGGACTGGCATCAGGATAATGTGACTGGGTTGGACATTATGCTACATGTCTGTGGCATGATGCCTCAGTGCTAGACATCACTATAAACTGTCACACTGCAGACATTATAGAAATGTAACTGAAAAATTTTTAAAGTTACAATAAAATTTACGAATCTCACAAACACATAAATACATTTGCATATATAAATATCACTGTGCTCAGTGATGACCAAACAATGCCACATTACTTTGACATTGTCAGAATCTCATGTATGACTGGGTTTTGAGCTTGTTTACCATAGTGCAGACATGTTTTTGGTCAGATCTGCACATTTTTATTCCGGTACAGTTATATACTGCTATGGTTACTTTTTTTTTTAGCAAAACTATGCCGATGCCACCATTTATAAGTGTAGTACTTGTGAAAACAAGTTTTTTTGTATTAAAAAAATATATGGCTCTCATGGTTGCAGTTTTGGAGGTCTAATAAGTGTCATTTTCAATTTAGGACAAGTTGCTAATTGTTACGGAGTTATGACCATGTTATTATCAACATATATTTAAGAAAAATAGAATACATTTTCAATTTAGGACAAGTTACAAATTGTTACCGAGTTACGACCATGTTATTAACAACATATACTTAGGAAAAATAGAACACATTTTCAATTTAGAACAAGTTGCAAATTGTTACCGAGTTACGACCATGTTATTAACAACATATATTTAGGAAAAGTAGAATACATTTTCAATTCAGGACAAGTTGCAAATTGTTACCGAGTTACAACCATGTTATTAACAACATATATTTAGGAAAAATAAAATACATTTTCAATTTAGGACATGTTGCAAATTGTTACAGAGTTATGACCATGTTATTAACAACATATATTTAGGAAAAATAAAAATAGAATACATTTTCAATTTAGGACAAGTTACAAATTGTTATCGAGTTATGACCATGTTATTAACAACATATATTTAGGAAAAATAGAATACATTTTAATGATTGTAACCAATCATTATGTCAATAAAAAGAACTAACTACATACCGCATTAAGGTTTTTTATTCAGTAGTAGAAGCCATGGTAGAATTTATAAAGAGGGTAGCAACACCACTCTATTTAGAAACAACTACATATTGCAAAAAGTATTTGAGTGTAGATACCATGTCTGGTTGCAGTGTCTAGGAACAGTGTAATCGTCATGTGTGACTGTTAGTACAAGTATCATGGAGTTGTTCTCAGATACTGCCATGGTATTGATGAAGGTGTGCATTGTGACATTAAAATACACCATCTTGTGGAATTAACTAGTGCAATAATGGGTGTCTCTCCAATGGTTTTGACTATAATTCTAGCAATCAAATTTCATTTCATCTGTGTCTGCTGATGATTGATCTACGCCGTTTGATAATGAGAGGGAGGCAACTCCAACTTTCCTAATGAAAGAATATGGGAGAACTGCATGTCAACTTGATTTATCACATCACAAGTCTGTCATCAATTTATTACCTTTGACTCAAATCTACAATCCATTAATAATAAACACCACTGTACAAATATTTGTGTGAGAACAGGAGACTATAATTCTCATATATCAACAAAAGTTGCTAGCACTGCACAACCACCCACACCCCATTAGTATTAAGCAAATTTTGGCTTCCCTCACCATCTCATGCCCTGACTTGTATTACGGTCAATGTTCATAGGCCTCATTGCTTGCAAACTATTGAGGACTTTCCCAAAGACACCATGAGGTTGCTAACAGGCAGGCCAGAGTTGGTACTGAAAATGTGACTCTTAGAGTTTGACAATCTACCAACTGAGCTCCATGGAACTTACCACTTACAGCAACATGTGGAAATCCTATGCTGATTATCTGACCATCTGTTCAAGAGGAGTTGAGATAACAGGACTTTCATGATGGCCACTGGTGGTAGTCTTGTTAGAGGTGGGATCAGCACAACACGGAACACTGCATTATTGCAGTACTTAATGTTCTTATTGGTACATATTAAAACTGTTTTGCTATTGCTGCTTACTTATAATAAAAAATATTTGTCAATCGAAGCTCATAAATGTAAATAAACAGCATTGGTGGCTGAACCAGATTAACGTACCATGGGAAAACAACTCTATTTTATCTTATGTATGGTAGCAAGCATGTATTATAATAAACATAAAATACAAATTACCTATTATAAGAAATATCCACGCTTGTACTGGCATAATTATTCCACAATAAAGAAAGGGATCCATTGATAAAATGAAACACACTAGAAGTACAATCATAAGCAACATTTTGTTCTATGTTGGTTACCATGAAAGGAAAGGAAATTGCCGCAATAACTTTGAAAGGACATACATGTCTCACCATCAGTACATGACCTATAATCATCAAACGATACACTGAATATATTTTGTAATGAAAGCCAATGCAGGTGTAGCAAGTATGACTGGAGTTTTTATATATGATGATATACATAAATGCATGCACTTTACAAATAAAAGTGATTCTTTTTCATTGTAAACTTATAAAAAAATTGACATTTTAGAGGAAATTGTGCTGCAAGATATTTGCATCCTTACTGGGTACAGCTTTACATTTGTAAACAACCAATAGACGGCACATGTCCAAAATTAATCGGAAAACCCTGTTTGCCGCAAAAATATAGAGCCTGTGATAAAACAGTATTGGAATATATAGTAGGAGACAACAGTGAAGCCAACACACACCATTTGACCTTGTGAAAAGCTTCATTAAAGTTCGTGGATTTGATTTGGTGTGGTGCTTTAAGGCGGAGAAACACCAGTAGGTTGTTGAGAGAAAAGCAAATCGGAGTAAAGTGCCTTACCCAATCATGCAACATAGTACCATATGCTCCAAGGGTTCAATCATGAATATGGCATACTAACCACCATGCCTCATGCCTCTGTTAGCGGCCTATGCTAAAATGCAGGCATGTACCTTGTGCACATTCTATATTACCACTCTTGCAGGGGTTGAAGTCCATGGAATTATATAAAATGTGCACAAGACAATTGAAGTTGATTGCCTGACTCAGCAATTGCTTGATTGATGTTTTACAGCACTTCAGGATATGATAGACCATATACTGATGTAACAATGGGATTAAATTGACTTGCCCAGAAGCAGAACATGGGCTAGTTAGGGCATGATTTTTTTTGAGTGGCAGGGACAAATATTACCTTGTGGAGAATGGTATATCTGGACTGATGACCATTCTGGAGGCTTCTTCTTCTTCTTCTTTTCCTTTGGTTTTCTCTCAGTATCATCATTAGGTTTATTGGCTGGTTCCTGTTTAAGAGAAGTGCTATGAATATTTCAGGATTACCACTGCATTAAATTATATGCATCAAATGAAAGCATTCTGAATGGAATTTCTCTGCAACCTGATAATGCTCATTCTGACAACAACAAACTGAAAAAAAAGAGTAGGACTGGCCTATCCAACGACATACATTTCTATATTATAAGTTAGAGGGGATGGGGTAGAGATGGGGCTTGAGTTTTATTTTATGCCAATTTCAGAGCTGTAGGTCTCACATGTCTGAGAACTGGGAATATGTCAGACCGGGACCCTGGATATTTACTGAAGATCTTGCCCTGCCACGATGATGAAATAGAAAATACTGAGAACCGAACCTTATAATAACCCTATTTAAACTTGTTTGGGTATGAAAAGACTAGTGCATACATTAAACTATGTCAGTGTTTAGGCTCTAATAAACAGTAAATCCTTTACTTGATCCCCATTGACCATCAAAGAAAATGGGTTTCTATGAATACTGCACTGACTGCATGGCACAGGAAATATAGAAATGATGTTCTTTCTTTGTTCAATATAGTAATTATGCACGGATTTTTCATAGAAAATAATCGTTTCTTCCAAAATCCTCAATAAAGGGAGTAACATGTTTCATCATACGTCCAAAGCAATTGTACTATAAACTTAAAAATGTGAAAATATTCCTTTGTCAAAATATACAAGAAGTATCTCAGTGGACAACAATTATTTATTAAGACAGTTGTACTGCATGAATATAGCTGCGGGAAGGTTATATCTAAAAATACAAATAGAATTATGTAGCATTTTATCTCCACCATATGACCACACTACCAGTCATGTACCTTATATGCCTTGGTCACCACTCCCCTCTTTCTTTTTGGTTCATCATCCTCCACATCACTTTTCACCTCATCATTCTCATCGATGCTGATGTCTGAATCAGTGTCTTCCGATTCTGAATCCTCCGTATGGTAATCAATATCATCAGCCTCCTGCAAACCAATCATATAAAGTGTTTAACATGGCCTTTTAATTTCAGTTGCATTACTTTATTGTCCACACAACAATTGGTATAAAACTTAATCAGTAATACTACAGAGGTATAATCCCAACACAGACTTCAAACTTTGAATATCAAAATTCCAAGGCATGATTCTATCTAGAATGTATGCACTTTGAATCCTGCACTTAGAATCCCACTGAGTCCTTCATGCCATGTACACAGTACTTTTACCAAAAATGAGAGTCCTGTGCAGATTTTCACAAGAGTTTGAGTGTAGGGACTCTCAATGTAACTTAAGTGATGCAAAAACCTCATTTCAGCATAACTAAATAATCATTTCTGTACTGGTGTATATTTAACCGAAATATTCCAAGTATAAAGAATGGTGGAGAAAATTTGGCTAAATGGAGTATCACATAATATCGGTTGAACTGTATGAATAAAAGATAACTTGTAAAACTTCTCAGTGGTTTACAAGTTTAAATATACACCTTACAGGTAATTATTTCATCCTGTCAGCATGTTCAGCCACTGATAACATATATCAGGCATAATGGAGACATTCCAAACTTGTTCTTCACTGTATGATTTAAATACTTGACTGATCATTTAAAAACCTCTTTAATGCAACACTCCTTTGTTGCTTATCTTGTCAACTTGAATCTGAAGGCTACATGTGTCCTTGTGTCATGCAGTGATTTCTTGCATTCAATTCTGATTGGTGGTTATTGTTTGTTTGTTCAAGCCCAGGGTAAACACTAACTACCAATCAGAATTAACTGAAGCTTATTCACTGAGTGATCCAGAGTACTGCATCAAAACTCAATTGAAATTGATTCAAAGCTACAGATAAGCTTCTTATAAAAGTGGCTATTCCATGATCTCTAGAGTGTTTAAGTTGTACGTGGAAACACGTTTTGAATGTCTCTTCTTCCAGTGATATATGTACCAATGGGATAAAGAAACACTTAGCACAGAATTGGCAAGAGAGCAGATTCCGAACCATATGAGTTATAGTCACAATCTGAATTTACTGAAGGCATGTTGGTGTTGTCTTTAATTTATTTTCTCACTGACAGAAACAAGCGCTTGAGGCTATGGCAGTTGTTATGCATACACACTGAGTACAATATGATGGATTTGGTTGTTAGTCATCTCCACTCCAAAAGTCAGATTTATTCTATAAAAGACTTTCCTTACAAGAGGTAACTGCTCTATTTATAATGTTTTGAAGATATATCTGCAATGCCTTCCAAATTTAAGTGAAGACATCAAATAAAATGTGCTTGAAGCATATATGCAGTGTTGTTGTTGTTGTTATTTTTGTTGTAAAGTGTAATAACATTTTTCGGCACACAATAGGCTATAGATGGTGGCCAGTATTATTGGTGGAAGAAAACTCCGGAAAGAACCACTGACCCATGAGAAGCTACTAGCAAGGCTTCGCACATACTCACATTTGCCAAATCTGAGACTCAAACCCACACAGACAGATGTGAGATGGCAGTGATCCGTAATGGAGAGCGCTTTAGACCACTCGATTTAGACCACTCGGCCACAGATTCATTTGCAGGTAATAAACATACATGGCATGGTCAATCAAACTGCAAAAATGTCAAAGGTTATCATATGGCGTTTTTGACAATTGGGGTGGAATGCACATCCACCAATTTCAAGCCAAATATGAAATTTATGTCAAAAGTAGGAATTATGAGTCAAAGAGAAACTTGGGTGATGCTAATGATGCTGACAAAGAGGTACAGAATAACAAACCCAACCAATTTCCAAATACACTGAGGCAATACTAAGAAAGAATTTTAGTTACCAACTTAGCAACAGTATTTAAGAGGCTTGCATGAGCCCTGAACCCAGTATACTGATCTAAAATAATTTGCAACCAATACAAACCGTACTGATACTGATATTTTCTACCAATGACAGACTTACCTCACTGAAGCTCGGATGTGCTTATATTAGCATTTTCTACATATGAGATTTACCTCACTAAAGCTTGGATGTGCTGATATTAATATCTTCTACAAATGAGATTTACCTCACTGAAGCCTGTATGGGCTGATATGAATATTTTCAACAGGAGACAGATTTACCTCACTCAAGCTATGATGTGCTGATTTTAATATTTTCTACAAATGACAGATTGACCTCACTGAAGCCTGTATGGGCTGATACTGATATTTTCTACAAATGACAGATTGACCTCACTGAAGCCTGTATGGGGTGATATATTTTCTACAAATGACAGATGAACCTCACTGAAACCTGTATGGGGTGATATTAATATTTTCTACAAATGACAGATTGACCTCACTGAAGCTTGGATGTGCTGATATTAATATTTTCTACAAGAGACAATTTGACCTCACTGAAGCTTGGATGTGCTGATATTAATATTTTCTACAAGAAACAGATTGACCTCACTGAAGCTTGGATGTGCTTATATTAATATTTTCTACAAGAGGCAGATTTACCTCACTGAAGCCTGTATGGGTTGATACTGATATTTTCTACAAATGACAGATTTACCTCAATTAAGCCTGCATGTGATGTTTCTCATAGTTTGTACAGATGATATTTACCTCACTGAAGCCTCCATATGTTGTTTTGTAGAAATCATCATCATCTTCAGCCTCTAACAAGCGTGACATCTTACTGCCTGCATTGCTTCTCTTTTCTCTTGTTGCAGCCATGGTGCCACCATTAAACGTTCAAATCACACCAGAAATTTCTCCAAAACTATGCCTAATGCTGAAATAGAGATAGTAGTTGTGGCTTTGATAAAGTAACAGAGCAAACTGAAGAATGGCTTTCTATGTCCAAATTTACATAGAAAACCCTGAGTCAATAATTGATGAAGTCCATTGAATCATTTCACAAACTGTTAGTAACTTGAATTTGCAGGTACTACTAAATCTGCACATTACCTACACATCATTCCAATTATGAACTTTGCAATTCATACACAAGTTACAAGTATGGTTGCTGTAAACAAAATGCAAAACCATGTTTATGTTATTTTTTTAAAAAAAAAACAATATCTTGTACATGTTCCTTACATTCTATATAAATAAATATGATGATCAACAAATTTCAAAAATAGTAATGGTTGTTTTTGTAGGGTTTAACAACATTTTTCAACACAAGATAAGCTATACATGGCGGCCAGTATTAATGGTGGAGGAAGAACCCATGAAAACCCCTAGAAAGAACCACCGACCCATGATAAGCTATTGGCTAGCATTCTCACATACCCACATTGGTCAAATCTGAGACCCAAACCCATGCAGACAGAGGTGAGATGGCAGTGATCTTGGTCACTCAGGGCCCCAAAAGAAAGAAAAAAGCAATGGAAGAAAAAAATGGATAAAAGATATGGTATTCTGAGCTCAACTTACTAAAATGAACAAAGACTTGAATTATTTCTCCCTTAACAGTTACATAATCTATGCTAATACAGTTGTTAGTTTCCTTGATAAATAAAAAAATGGTTGAAATACTTGATTGGAAAGCTTTCACAGACAAGATAAAAATGCCTCCAATACAAGATTCAATTGCACAATTAAATATAGCACTACATAATTATCTTAACAACCTTGTGGCCTGAGATAATCCTGTTGACATAAGCAGCTGTCACAGGGCAGACAAGTGAAATTCATCTGCAAGGGGAAATTTGTCACCAGTGCAAAGGATATATATTTGAAGAAAACAAACAATGGAAATTTATATTAAATGAAGTCAAAAGACGAAGCCAGTTTGAAATATGCTTGTATCTGAAAACAATAGTTAGTCATCAATTGTAAATACTATTCATGATTTTAATTTCACTAAAGTGTTTTAAAACAAAAAAAACAGTACCAAATTATTCCATTTAGTGCTTCTTACTCTTAGTGTCCATTGCAACAGCAAGTGAATAATTTATATATAAAGAAATGTTAATGCCATGCAAGCGGCATTTTTTTACTTGTGTTTTTAAATATTAGAGTTCTTGGTGAATAATTTTAAACTTAGAAAATAATGCCAACTACTCGATGTACATGAATTTACAACACAATTCATGTTCTGCTTTCCTGTTGATGATGATTATGGATTAACAGAATAATAAACATATATTTATTCATTACTAGGCCATAGCCTTGACAGAGTTGTTTTTCCTGATACTCAAATTACGGCTGTAGTGTATCCATTATTACCAGTTTTATTATTATTTAATTTGAGTACTATTTATGTTGGTTTTTTTTAATGTTATTTAATACTTAAATATTTTCTTAGTGTCCGATTTCTATAACTCAGAGCCTCTTAGTGCTTCTGAGTATTTCTTAGTCTTACTACAGTATTATATACTACTGTACTGGTCAGAGACCAATTCTCACCGCATACCAATTGTTACCATATTATTAATAATATTTTGTAACTGCACGTGAACTTTTGGTTCCTGTTTAGAAATTAAGAACAATGATTTAAGCTGACAAGTCCCAGTGAAAATAAGCATCAGGTAAGTCGATTAAGTACAGAAAATAACCAAAATCCCCACTTTAGCCCCTTGTGCCTCCATTTTCTGACGTGGGGAGTCGCGTGATACAATTAACATACATAGGTAAACAAGAACATCATAAAATCATACCTTGATATAGGCCCCCACTTTTGTAGCAGACATTGTAAATGATAATTACAACATTTCCACAATAATGCATCCTCAATTAAGCTTTATCCTTTTCCACACTTATTCAAAATGGTGTAAAAATGATGTGACTATTTACCTCGCTGTTCACCGTGAAATGATAGAAAAATTCTCAGCAGAAAAAAAATGCATGTTACATATGTAATTTTTGTGAAATTAAACATCTTAGCCTCATGAAACTACATTATTTCGAGATATTTATTAAAACTGCAGAGAGGTATACATTATTGCAACTTTTACATGTCACACGATGATAAAAAAACATCCCGTTTTTTTACAACTGGTGAATAAGTAAAATTACATGCATTCATATCATAATTCATAAGGGGTATTGAAGGGTTACTAGAGCACCGAAATACACTGAATAAACCGAAATACGCTCCAAAATACACATGTATTTACATCTTCTTTCTGTATATGTTTTCACAAACACATTATTTTTGTTTTAATTTGTATAATAATATAAAACAAAATAAAATATGATTTATTATATTTTTATATGAATTATTTACTTTTTCCTAGTTATAGCAACCGTGAATTCGTATTTTATTGGATAGGTTCATCGATCCACAAGGGTGGTGGTATGCTAACGACTGATCGTTCCGGAATGAACGGTGTAAGCCAGCTTAATTAATTTTGTTTTAAGTCGCTTAATTAATGTTTTAATTCACTGTACTGCACATACATTTATTGTTCTCCCTTTGATTGCATTTCTTATTCAAGTTAAGAAACAATCTTTTCTTTGTAAGTCGCTTAATTCGGAACATGTTTCCAACAATAAACTTTTTTAACACCCTTACAATCAACTGTCAAAACCAATATATATATATATATATATATATATATATATGTCAAATAATGTTGGCAAATTCGCCATATATCAGGTCTGTTGAATCAAGTATGAACAAGTGACATCTTTACATGAACTGTGCTATAAATAGTAAAAAAGTAAATAATTCGTATAAAAATATAATAAATCATATTTTTTGCTTTATATTATTATTCAATAAAAAATAAAAAAAATGTGTGAGTGGAAACCGATATTTACAAAGAGAACATGTAAATACATGTGTATTTCGGTGTGCATTTCGTTTCTTTTCAGTGTATTTCGGTGTTTCTAGTAACCGGGTATTGAACACTAATTTAAATTACAAAGCAACAGATTAAGAAATAATTAGTCTGATCAGAAATTACTATATTTTCATTTCATGAATGAGAAAATATAATCTAATAACCATTGTGTGAGTAGATCATTATTTTTCAACATGTGGCTACAATTGGTACTGACCCACCCGTAATTTCGTAAACTTCATCACCAACACCGTTTTAATTAACGGTCCCCACGTAACCGTTCATGTTGCTGAAGTCACATTTAACACGACGAAAACTATGGTTAATGGCCCTGCAGTTATGTATCATATTGTCAAGGAGCAAGTTCATGTCGGTAGTTAATGATTTTTACAAAATCAGGAAAAAGTGGCAAGAATTGGTCTTGCAGTTCGTATCTGTGTTGACCAGGACCCTTAAGTTCTACATGCCAGTACAATAAGTAACGAACAGCATATTACAATTAGAGCTAACATCAATCTCTAGTACTATTATTAAAACAAGGATAAAAATGAATTCAAAATTATGAAACAGAACTAACGGAAATCACTTTTCAAATCTAGAAAACGATCTCTCTATTATCAAATGTATTCTCCATCATGTTCATTACTCTTACTTCCGGTATATTTTATATATTTTTTTTAAACGGGACGCGACATTTAACTGAAACGGATCGAACCATTAGAAACAAATGTATGCCGGTTTTTAAAAAAAGATGACTTTTTAAAACATCAAATTTTATTCATCTATCTACAGGTAGCTTTGTAGCCTGATGAAATTATACGTATTATTAACAAAATAAAAGTCAGTTTATCTCACTCATTTATAAATTTAGTTCAAGAGACGTTTAATCATGCTCCGAAATATTACATCTCTCTCTCTCTCTCTCTCTCTCTCTCTCTCTCTCTCTCTCTCTCTCTCTCTCTCTCTCTGATTTTCCTTTTGTTGCTACATTGTTGAACTAATGATTGAAACCATCATTAAGTTAATTTTCAGGTCAAGTTGAGAGTTTGTGGGGTTATATATAGCTCATTGTGTTACTCAGCATGACAAAGCAGCTGGAAATTCCACACCAAACAAAAGAAGTGTGTGTGTGTGTGCAATAGGGATTTTTAACATAGCTTTAAAAAAAATTCAGTCATATATCTACGATGTCTGCAGTGGGCAGTTTATGTGGCATCATGCATCATGTCCCACCGAATCACATTATCCTGACACAAGGCCGACCAGACCTCACACTAACCTCTTAATTGCTGTTAGTACCAATTTTGTAAGTCTTTGGTATGACTCAGCCGAGGCTGGAACCCACAACATCCCGCTTCTGAGGTGGTCACTCTAACCACTAGGCCACCGGAGTGGTTCGACAAAAGAAATAAGAAACCAACTAATAAGATTCCAGCTCTTCGATTCGCAGGCTAGAACTTGCGCATCATGTGCACAGGCATCTCAGAGGACGACCTAAAGGAGGTTGACAATATCAGGAAGATTGCCATCTTCGACAGTGAGCTCACCAAAGTAAATGTCAGCATAGCTGCTCTCCAGTAAATCAGTCTCACCTCCAGCGGCGCAACCAGAGAGAAAAACTACACCTTCTTCTGGAAGGGCAGAGAACCCCGCTAGCATGAAGTGGGCTCTGCCATCAAAACCACTCTCCTGAACTCGGTTGATACTGAGTGTCTCTTGTCCATCCGCCTTGATACTGCTGAAGGTCAGTCAGTGTCTACGCTCCCACCTTCACATTTTCTGAATACACAAAAGATCAGTTCTATGGGGAACTGCACGAACAAATCAAAGGATGCCCAAAATACGAACCAATATTCCTCTTCGACAACTGTAATGTCAGAGTAGGTGCGAACCACAAATCATGGCCAACCTTCCTCGGACATCATGGCACTAGAAAGACCATGAAAACGGTCAGAAACTACTAGGGCTGTGCATCCTACCATGACCCTGTGTGTTACATGCACCTTTTTCAAGTGTAATCCACAAAACAAATTGTTATGGAAACACCCTTGGTCTCATCGCAGACACCAGCTCGACTTGATCATCACCAGGCACTCTGCCTTGAACTGCGTCCTCTCCACCAGAAAGCTACCATAGTGCAGACTGTGACTCCGACCATGCCCTTGTGATCAACAGGGTGCATCTATAGCCACAAACACACACTACGCCACTCAAAACGAAAGGGTAACCCTCACATCAATACTGCGTGGATGTTGGTCCCATCCAAGGTGGAGGCAGGCCTGGGGGGGGGGGGGGACAACCATGGCACTTGTCAGGGGCCCGAGCTAGATAGGAGCCAGCCCTTTTTCGAGTTTTTTTATACGCACATATTTGAAACACGAAAGGCACCCGAACTCTGTCAGCTGCCTGGGGCCCAGAATTTCCTAGGTGCGGGCCTGGTGGAGGAGTTTACGTATGTAACTGCTCAGGACCAGGCTATCAAACTATCAAACAAGGGATACCAACATTGCTTTTGGCGATAAATGAGCTACACTTCCTCTACTGCAAGGAAGAAGCAGTCTCCAAGAAATGCGTGACACCACCAGTGTGACCCTTTATAAAAACAAGGGTGACCGCAGTGACTGTAACAATTACAGAGGGATCTCGCTCATGATCATTGTTAAAAAAGTGTACACCCACATCATCCTCAACAGGCTGAATCTGCTGATGAACTGTGTTTACCCAGAATACCAGTGCGGCTTTAGAGTAGGGAGGTCGACAACAGACATGATCTTCTCCCTCCGACAACTCCAAGAGAAGAGCAGAGAGCTTCTGGTATGTCTTTTCGTAATTGAATTGACAGGTTTTATGTTAATTCCACTCATTCACAAGATCTGTCCAGAATGCACAGTGTTCTGCTAAGCAATTATTGGGCATATTGATGTCTGAAGAGTCACTGTGCAAGTGTTTGATTAACTTGTTCAACGATTGCCTGATTGCAATAAGGTGGCTAAAATGGGACAAACTTTATTTAGTAGCGCTATCCGTGGATTACCATTGATTGATATAATGTTCATAAGGAATTTGATGAATTTTTACCAGGTGAAGACGAAGTTATTAAATTTATCACCTACATTGATGAAGCGCCATATGTTGAGGATCTTAGCAAGCTGTGGGAATGAGATTGGAATCCACTTGCTCTAGCTTTTATCATCCAGATCTGTCATCCCAAAGGGCCTAATTTGATCTAGTAGGATCAATATCCACAGCTCAACAGGTCACCCTTCCAGGTCGCTCAACAGCTTCTTAATTGCAGCTTTGTGACTTTCACTAAATTTGCATTGGGGAAAATATTTCCTTGTTTGAAGCCATACCCCAACAGATGGAATCCCCTCTAGTTCGGTTACTGGACTGGAAATGGCATCTTTGGGGTAAGGTGATGTAGCTATCACCTCCTCTTACCTGTTTTCCAAAGGTATTATGATTGGGTAATGAATTAAAAGAAGAACCAACAAATTTTTCCTAGTAAAATGTTTCTTCAAGAATAACCTGCCCAGCCTCCTTCCAGTTACATTGACAGAGAGCATGCCCTTTGCTCCAGTAGTAACTGAGAGGTTCTTAGACTTTGCCATCAATTCTTATACCAAAGGGGAAATTTCTGCCTGACCGCGACATAGGTCAGCAGACAACTTTAAAGGTTCTTTAGTTAAAACTAGGATTTGGGAGGCAGCAGTGGTTCTCCAAAGGTAATATGATTGGTTAAGTATTCTAGAAGAAACATATTTACTAGGAACAAACTTGTTTTTATATATTCATAATATAACATAGATACATATATTTGTACTTGACCTTGGGCAAGATCAAGTTCATTTTCTACCTAACCTGTATGATTTTTTTAAATTCTCCAACAACTAATAAACTTTTAATTATAACAAAGGTTTTATCTTTTAAATATTCGGAACCTATCAGAACGAAATTTTCATTAGGTTTTTTTAAATAGTAAATGTTAATTGTGACCTCAGGGCAAGTAGAGGAATTTATAATCAAGTTACACCTATGTATATAGTTAAGGTCAAGGCTATATCTGAATTCCCTGTGCCTATCTGAAAAAAGCAATGGATGCAATCTTTGGGTATGGATAGATTCTATTGGAAATTTTGTTCCAATGTTTTTCATAATTGCTGAACCTTGATCAATTTATTAAGTCGGAAAACAAAGTTTCCTTGGTCTCAAAAATGTCAGGAGGCATTTGATAGTGATGTTGGGGTTGGTGCAATATTGGTCCAAGAAGAAAAAAGGTGTAGATCATATAGTCAGCTATTGTTTGAGAAATTAAACAAGCAGCAGAGATATTATTCTACAATCCAGAAGGAGTGTTTGGCTTTGTTAGTGGCACTGATGTGTACATTAGTTCAGCTCATTTTCCTATTTTTGTACACAGGCCACCACAATCACATCAATCATTCTAGTCTTGGATTTATATGAAAATACCACAATGTTTGTTCAGAACTTTAATCATTAAGACTTGTATTTGAAATTCTAGGATTATTTGGAATTTTTTTTGCAATACCAGAAAGGTTTTTACATTTTCACTTTGTATTAAAAAAAAAAAATTATTTTTTAAATTTTTCAAAACTTGTTGCTTTTCACTTTTCTACTATTTTAAGACCATAGTTTCATAATATTGGAAAAGTATTGGTTCATTTGTTATATATGTTCGCAAGTATGTTCAGATATACCATGGTAAAAAATATTTTGTGGCAACCAACTCCAATATAAAGCAAGGGTGTCCCCTCCCCCCAGTTAAGGGGAAATGTAATTGTGTGATTTCTAAATTGTCTAAAGAACAACTATGACTTGAATTTAAAGGTTAAGTATAACAGCCAGAGAAAATACAAATTAGCAACCTTTATCAATGCACAGGTTGAACATCCTACCAATAAAGACATTTTCATGTTATTTTAGCCTGTTATTTAGAAGTGTTTCATGTAATCATAGGCATACCTTCTTCACTAAAGGTTAAGGTCAAAATCAAGGAAAGTCAGTAGCCAGATTCCCATATATCTGGACTCAACTTTTAACCAGTTCTAATATTTAGATGATATTTTACCCAGCTCACACATTATCATGCAGCCAGAAGACTCCTAGCTTATAGCCCTGTTCAATAAGGGTTGTTATCTCCCCTGATTTATAACCTCCCTTTGCATGCTCTTCACAAATAAAAATAAAATTGACCTGTTCCCAAAATTTTGGGGAGCAAAAATGGCACACCCATGGTTAGCAGAGACCATATATATATATATATATATATATATATATATATATATATATATATATATATATATATATAAAGAGAGAGAGAGAAAATATATACATACATATAGAGGAATATATATGTATACATATAGAGGAATATATATATATATATATATATATATATATATATATATATATATATATATATATATATATATTTGTCTGCATATATGAATACATATATATGCAAATATATATGAATATATATATATGCATACATATATATATATATATATATATAGATATGAATATATACACACATATATATGAATATATATATATATATATATATATATATATATATATATATATATATATATATATATCTGTATCTACTTTGACAACACATGGGGAAAAAAGATATATATATATATATATATATATATATATATATATATATATATATATATATATATATATATATATATATATACCACATACGTTAAAAATAACATGGCATTTAAAGTGTTGGTATAAAGCAAATCTATATACCAATACTATTGGTATATCAAATAGTGATCCGCCCATAGCGCAATAATACGAATATATAAACATTCTTTCTACCGTAGGCCTATAGCTCTATGAAGAATTTCTACTCATTCATTAATCATAAATGACATGAAATTAACGACAAAAATATTAATAGTCCCTGTTTTCTAAATATTAAAATGGTACACAATTTCATCGGAATCCTGTCTTTTTCCTCTCCCCCTCTCATGCAAAATAAGCACAAATCTGGAGTGAGAGAGAAATATATTGCGCTGGACGAAAACATTAAAGCTGAACTTGTACCAAGTAACCCACAGTACTCTGTTTCCTCATAAACCTATGCTTACGCTTTCCTTGGAATTTATTTATAGTATTCATAATATCAATGATACATAGTTGCAATCGTCAGACGACACACAAGGCCTACATGTTAAATTTGTCGGTTACGATGCGCACATACTGTATTGTGTTTTAAGACTTTGTTGTTTCTGAAACCCGTTTTAATCGAGTATTAACAATTAACACTCGTAGAGATTTCCCCAAATGTTATGATTTTAAAAATTAGCTGAGAATGACCCCATCTAGATGGGTTCAGGATGACTGCAATCTACTCCAGCAAACCAGGCAAGAACTGTCACTTGTGATTGATTGGTGGCAGAATCAAGGGATGCAATACCACCACATCATTGTATTAAACTACTGACATACATTCAACATACGGTAATACAAGAGAAGTGATTACCATTTATTAGTGAATTCTGTGTAAACCATTTTAACAAATTGTTGCTTATTAAAAAAAAATCTTCATATTTTGTATCTGAAAAATATCTGATACTTATTTAAATCAATAGAATTAATCAATGTGTATGTTAAGTAGGTGCAAATAAAGCAATATAAATTAGAATAGATCAGCAACATTGGAAATTAAAGCAATTACCCAGAATGCCATTCTGCCTCTCAACTGAAACATCATGGGTAATTGTTCTTTAGTCTATAAAAACAAGTAAACTATTTATGAATGTAGTATAAAAATATAATTTTTATAACAAATGTATTCAAAAAGTAAATTTTGGAGTGCTGCAATTACTGAAAGTATATATACTTTCTGAAAGCATATACATGTATCAACATGCCCACTCCCTCCTCAACTCAATTGTAATTCTAATTTAAATTCAAGTAGTGAAAATATAATATCATAATATGTGACACATGCTTCAGATTTAACTGAAAACACACACAGACACGCACACAGACATACACACAAACATTACGTGCTGTATTTTCTTAACAGTAAAAATAAACATTGGGAACAAAAACCTGAGAAAAACAACATTATCAATTTTCCAAATAAACATTTTGCTTAACTAAATGGTCTCTGTCTCTGTCTCTGTCTCTCTCTCTCTCTCTCTCTCTGGGTTTTTGAGTGGCCAAGTAGTCTCAAACCCTCTCAGTTAGGGATCACTGCCATCTCACCTCTGTTTTAATAATAACGTTTTTTATAATACTCAGTCTGACACCCAATTCTGATATACCACCAAAAAAAAAAATAACAAAGGATGGTCCCACAAACTTGAGACACTAGCCAAGAGCTATTGAGTTCAAAGATTTTAATTTTATGGCAGACAACTCAATATATCTTGTTGTGTTATGGTGAAACTACATAATTATATAGGATATACATGTACATGTATTTATGATCAAAACATAATGCAAATTTGAATTTGGAACGAAATTCAAATGCAAATTTGAATTAAAATCCGACTAGAAACTGCCAAAGTGTATATAAAATGTTGATATGAAAACCGTTACATAGTAGTTCAAAATGTACTGAGGCAAAATTCATATCATCATGACTAAAATTGATATAGTTGCAAGTTTACTGCAAAATATACAGATCCAATTAACAAATATGAATTAATAGGGCAGCTGTATGAAAAAACTTGTATGCATTCCTTGCTTGTCCAGCCAAAGTCTGAATTATCAGTTATATCTTCAAACATCTCGTCTCTTCCTGCAAAATAAATTATATCACCACTAAATAGCTGATTAAATTTATTTACCTTCTGATGTATTATGCTAAATTTTAAAATAATATCCATCTGAACATTAATTTAGAATTGTATTGGGGAAAATATGATTCTACTCCAACTTCCAGGAACACGAAACTGAATAAGTATATTTCATGTTAATAATATCATCAAAGAAATGACAGCCCCTCTGTGTGAAATTTGGATCCAATCATTCTAGTTTATCAATCTATAATTTAATAGGAGATTTAATTTAATTATATCTCATACACTCTCTTATTTTCCCTCAATGTATGCGGAGCAGAAATGAAGTTGAACATATCCCGTGTTCCTTTGTTCAGAAGTCCTAATCTTTCTGTGTGTTCTAGTGATACTTTACTTTTGCTATTATTGGTCAAGACTTATTTGTTTATTTTAAATATACCATATTCTTCCAGTACAAAGATAATTATTATCTGTTTGATTTTATCCATGTTTCTAACCTTCATGACATTTACATTTTTTATATACAATCTCCTTAATAGATCTGCATGTAGTTCCAGGCTTTTTCTCACCTATCACCACTTACTAACCTTGGAGTGGATGTAATCAGTTTCCGTTTCCTTGGTTGTCGCTCTTTTCCTGGCGTTTCATTTAGTTCTCGTTTCCTCTGCCGTCGCATTCTGGCTCTGGTCAGTGCTTCCTTGAGATCTTCTTCTGGAATTCTGAGAAGGTCTTCAATATTATCATAGTGGACATGTGGGCCCAGTTCATATTCAACTACATCACCGACTTTCTTGAGACCTCCACCTTCCATAAAATTTGGGAGTTCTGCCTCTGACACACCTGCCGTTAATAAATATTGCAGACAACTGTTAATTAATTTGCAAATACTGTGTAATGCAGTAACTGGAGGCATCCACAACTTTGGACTTCTTACATCTTTTCCAGGCAGTTTTATGCTTAATTGTCTTACTTCTTCCAAGGAAAGTCTTTCAGCATCATGCTTGCTAGGGCAGTAGAGGTTCTTCAGCAGACTTATGTAAACCCCTGGGTCAATGGTTACACTGAGATGTCCAGAATCTGGTCTTGAGCGGATCTTGAAGAGATTTCTCCTGAAGGTTTCATTTTCAAATATTCCTTTCAACCACTTTTCGTGTGAGATTCCATAAAATTTGGGAATCAGTGATTCATCCCGTTTGAAAGCCTTTAAAGTCAGTTTAATTCTCTAAAACACTGTTGAAAAGTGCATGAAGCCATGCATCATATCTGTCATCAACTTGAATCAATTCTAACCCATCATTTAAGTCCATCATTTTATTGATTAATTTTCAAGCCAACAATTTCTTTTACAACCAAGTTTTTTAAAACTTTAAAATTTAAAACCTTCAGGAGAAATCTATTCAAGATCCGCTCAAGACCAGATTCTGGACATCTCAGTGTAACCATTGACCCAGGGGTTTACATAAGTCTGCTGAAGAACCTCTACTGCCCTAGCAAGCATGATGCTGAAAGACTTTCCTTGGAAGAAGTAAGACAATTAAGCATAAAACTGCCTGGAAAAGATGTAAGAAGTCCAAAGTTGTGGATGCCTCCAGTTACTGCATTACACAGTATTTGCAAATTAATTAACAGTTGTCTGCAATATTTATTAACGGCAGGTGTGTCAGAGGCAGAACTCCCAAATTTTATGGAAGGTGGAGGTCTCAAGAAAGTCGGTGATGTAGTTGAATATGAACTGGGCCCACATGTCCACTATGATAATATTGAAGACCTTCTCAGAATTCCAGAAGAAGATCTCAAGGAAGCACTGACCAGAGCCAGAATGCGACGGCAGAGGAAACGAGAACTAAATGAAACGCCAGGAAAAGAGCGACAACCAAGGAAACGGAAACTGATTACATCCACTCCAAGGTTAGTAAGTGGTGATAGGTGAGAAAAAGCCTGGAACTACATGCAGATCTATTAAGGAGATTGTATATAAAAAATGTAAATGTCATGAAGGTTAGAAACATGGATAAAATCAAACAGATAATAATTATCTTTGTACTGGAAGAATATGGTATATTTAAAATAAACAAATA